>JAOWBB010001474.1:0-44135 GCA_028565995.1 Ricinus marginatus | reverse complement strand
CCCCCCCCCCCCCCCCCCCCCCCCCCCCCCCCCCCCCCCCCCCCCCCCCCCCCCCCCCCCCCCCCCCCCCCCGGCGCATAGATTCCGGAACTGACATTTGACATGAATAACGCGAAAATATACAAAAATGCAATTTGTAAAAGGTTAACGGCAGAATGCGGAAAGGTCGCGCACGATTCAAATTACAAACCGGGTGGAAGGGAAGAGAGAGAGAGACAGGTCCGAATTTTGGAGACGAGAAATTTTAACGTCGGAAAAGTTGGATTTTCCGAAGTCCGGCTACGTTAACGGAAAACAGCGCGGCGGAGCCAGGGCGTTCGAAGAGTGGAAAAGCGAAGACCGAAGTCGTTCGACTCGGAGCACCGGATAAACGTCGTCGATCAATACTTTATGGGTCCGGCGACACGCGAAGAGTCCGACGCAAGGCGGTGCGTAAAAAGGAAGGCGAAACGAGGACCGCGAAGCACGGGCAGGGAGAGGAAATCGAAAGTCGCCCCCGAACGCGGGCGTCTGGTAGCGACTGGAAATTTTCGGATGATTTGAACGCAGGAAACGAAATAAAAGCGGCGGTGCCCTCTCGACGAGGCGGACGCTCATCCGCTTCCGGAAATGCTCAAATGACCATCGGAAGGAAGTGAAATTTCCAAGTGCTGCGGGGCGGGGCGCAAAAGCCTTCGCTTTTGTCCGGCGGGCCGCGGAAAATCTCTTGGAAGGCATTACTAACGGAAGAATAATTCGCAATACCGTTCCGCCTTGCGACCCGACCCGATTATTTTCCAATTTTCAATTGGTTTCCTTTCCGCCCCGTCCCCCGGAGGGGCGGGGGAGGAATTTCCGGTTTCTCGATTCGGCGGTTCCACCCGCACGAGGAATCGGTCGCCCGGCGAGATTGCCGCGGCGACGGGCGCCCACCTTTCGACGGGAATGGATTTCCCGGATGAAAAATTTTTTTGATGACCTCCGAGGGGAAAAAGAAACGTCGTCCCCGTGCCTTCCCCTGAAAATTTCTGTCGTTTTTCCAATCTTTGAAAATTCCCTCCCCCTCCCCCTCACCCCTCCCGTCTTTTGATTTTCCGTTGCTGTCGCTGACATATCATTCCACTTATTGGACGCGGGATTTTCCTTTCTCTTCTCTTCCTTTGCGCCGCTTTCGCTTTATTGATTCTTAAATCTTTTCGTTATCGTTTCCGGGGATGGTTTTAATTCTCTCGGCTTTTGGGGCGGTCCGAACTCAAAAATTTTGGGAAGGCATCGGATTTAAAAAGTTTTCAAGTTTTCCTGTTGTTTCTCGCTTTCGCATTTAAACGGATCCCGTTCCCCTTTTCCGTTTCCCCCGCTTTCCCAATTATTCCATTCGAATTCTTATTATGAAAACCTTTCGCCGTTTAAATTTTCTAATTCCTTCAGGATGCATCCATAACGAGAGAAAAGGAAGAAATCGAGCAGGCGATTTCGAAAAATTACACTCGGTAATGGGTCCCTCGTCGACTTTGTTCAGCTTAATGGCGGTTGAAAATGTCTTTTAAGTGCCATTCAGTCTTTGTAACACTAATTTATAAGGAAGGAAGACAAAATGTTCCCTTTTTTTTTTTTTTTTTTTTTTTCCGAGAGGAATCCCCAATTCTCCTTTCCAACCTATTGTTCGGATCATCCGACAGCAAAGGACATCGTCCCCCGCCTCGCGCTGCCTCGCTGTTTCCCGTACGCTGGGAAAGGAAAGATCCCTCCTCTGTTGCAGGAACCTTACCCGATAGCTGAGCTTTCAAATATTCTTCGTTATTCCTCGACCGCGTAATTTTACGTTATTTTCATGGTTTCTTCAAAAAAAAATGAAAATCACGTTGACTCGCAAGCCGAGGCGCCGGCAGGATGCCGCCAAAGCCCGGTCCCTTCCGCTCTAGAAGGAACGATTCTCGAGCTTAAACAGCAAAGAAGGTAAAAAAAAAATTTTCCTCCGGCGGCAGAAATTAACCCGGTAAGCGTTCCCGCAGAGTGCCTTCTTGAAAAGGGAGCCGAATAATAATCTTCGCGGGCAAAGCTTTCGCGTTGCTCGGAAACAGCGCTTTCCCAAAGCTTTCGGCTTTAGACGGGCTCGAAATCAATTTTCGAAAGGCGACAGCCGAAAAGCCAAAGGGGTCGATTTGCATTGTGACCCGGAAAAAGAGGAAAAGTTGATTTCTGCGAGGTTTAAAGCGCGGATGATGGCAAAAAAAAAAAAAAAAAAAAAAAAGGAAAATGCGGGCGAAGACGGTACGAAACCTGGAAAAACCTCCCGGGAAAGTCGAAATTTTAATCTTTCCGCACGCGGTGCCTAATCCGAGGCGATCTTTCTCGACCCCCGTCCGAATCAAAAACCTGAATATTCGCACTTGTAATTTACATTCCGGTGCTCTCCTTCGAGAACGAGTCGACGGGCTGCCGTTCAGGCTCGACCTCACGTCGAGCACGCGGAAACTCGGGTCATGCATTTCGGACGGTGCCGGCGAACGGTCCCGCCTGCTTCCGGGGAGCATGGCGACGGATAACTTCGACGATCGCCCCTAAGACGTGACCGCGGTTTCCGCCTCCAGTCCTACCTTAAGGTTTCGTCCAGATACGGGCCCCCGACGGGAACAATTAAAATAAAACGTTTGGCGGCGTTCGGGGTCCTTCCGGAGGAAAGAGCCTAGGACGGGGCGGCACAATCGATGTCTCGAATCGATATTCAGAGCAAGGCAGTGCCGCGATCGAGATTGCCACCAGAACACTTTTCTTTTTTCGTTTTGGATTATCTAATTCCTTTTTCTTTTTAAAATCAAGCCTTGCTTTTCCCATCACGGAAGCGGCTTGCCAAAAGAGGAAAGGTTAGGTACCGAGTGCCTTTCTGACGACGGCGATCGTCGGAGCCCGGTTCGGGGCGCGAAAAACCACTTTCGCTGCGGCAAAACCGTTCGGTTTCGGGGCGGGGGGGGGGAGGGGGCGGGGATCGCTGCAGAAGGAAGCGCACGCGGGAGATTTCGCATGGGAAACGTACATTCCGAGAGAACGTCTCCGCACTTTGCCATCTTTCCTCGGGAATGGGAACCGCAAAAGTTATCGCTAGAGTTCGGTTTTCGCTTCTCAGACAGGGTTGTCGGTTTTTTTCCGGAAAGGAAAATCGAGGATCCGATCCGAAGAGGGCCTCGAACCGCGTCAAATGGGAAATTCCGGTTTTTTTTTTTTTCCTAAATCTGCAGAGACGGAAGTTAAGTTTTTCCGGGCGTTTCCGTTTCCGCCTCCTTCGGCGAAAGTCCGCGTCCCCGGCGCGACGTTCTCGCGTCCCAAGCTCACTCCCCTCGAGATTTCCTTTGCAGAAGAAGGATCGGTCTCTAAAAAAAAAAAAAAAAGGTTCGATCGATCTCGGATCTCTGCCGTTCGGTGGGGAATCATTTGCAGCAATTTTCAATATTCTCGGGATTCGATTTTCAAAAGAGTTTTAATAAAAGTTGAAAAAGTTGGAATGAAAGAGTTCTCGTTGAATATCAACGCTTTCGGAAAATTGCGATGAGAAGCGCTTTCCCATCGCGTTTCCCTCCTCTTTTTTTTTTTTTTTTTTTTTTTTTTTTTTTTTTTTTTTTTTTTTTTTTTTTTTTGGCAAGTCGGACAATCGAAGATGTTTTTGCCCCGGGAAAGTGCTGACTCCTCCAATAATGCATTTCGCTTCGGGAAGAACCTTTCTCCCGCCCCCGCACCTCGCCTGCAAATTTCGCGCGTGAAACGCGAGCCGTTAGGGGAAAAACCTAAAGTCAGGTTCGCGTCGTCTTTTTCGGTTTTTCACTCGCAGGCGTCGCAGAAATGAAGATTTACCATCATATTTCCTGCCGCTCTCGGAGGTGCAAAACCCGACAGATTTGGAACTAATCCGATCGGACTGCGTTATCCGTAAAGGAAGGGAACGGAGAGACTGGAAAAAATTATTAAGAGTAATGGAACGAGAATTAGTCCGATTAAAAATAGTTCGTTAACTTAAAAAAAAAAAAAAAAAAATATGAGAAAAACGCTTTTCGCTATTGAATTTATTTTCATTGTATTTTTCTTAATATTCTACAGTATTGGGAAAATTGTGAAAATTCAATATGCACATTCACCGACTGCGGTTAACTTAGATACTTAGCGTCGAAATTTATATTCCGGAAAGTTTTGGAGTGTCACGAAGGGAGGTGCGATTACCGGAAGCGCTTCGGTGAGATCCTGCACCGTTCGAACGGGCCGTTCGAAATCTATTATTCGAAGCTCCGGGCAATCACGCGCTCGCTCAACTGTCCGCTCTCCGGCTTTTCCCGGATTCCTCCGGCGGCGGAGGCCACCGCCTCCATTTGCCTCCGAATCCCAACTGAATATTCGATGCCGGCAACGGCGGCCCCGGGTCGAAATTACCCCGATTTCAATGGCAATTAGCCCCGCGATGGCTCCGCAGGGAACGCTCGCCTCCCTTCTATTATTCAGATGCTCCCCGAGATGCTTCCCCGGGAGCTTTTTCCCGTTTCATCCCCGTTCGAAAAATCGCGCGAAATTTTTACGAATTTTTCCCTCTCCGGTCGGTGCTCCTTTCGTTTAAACGGATTTTTTTTCCCTCCCCGCAGCCCCCTTTCGGAATCTTCCCCAAACACCCGGGTTTCGATATTAGAAAGTCGTTTTGCCTGCACGATTCTGCGCGAACCAAATCAAGCGAAAGCTTTTTAAGGGAGTGTAAAAGGAAAAGAAAGCGCAGAAACCTTTTCTGTAGTCCACGGAAGGACATGATTTTATATCTGCGCATTGACCTCATCACCGATTCCGAGTTAATTCCAATAATGTAATACGTGCATCCTGTGATTTAATATTGCATAAAATTATATAGCATAATAATTTAATTATACAATGTTTTACATGAAGTGACTTGATGTGAGAAATAAATGTTTTTGAGGTACAAGCATCATGATGCTTGTTTTCTTTTTTTTTTTTGCTTTACAATTGGATTTGTTTGACCAACGATATATAATGCCTCGTTAATTGAATAATATAAATGCAAATTGTTTCTTTATGATTCGCTCGAACGGTTCGTTGTTGGGTCAGTTGCATCCGTTCGCCGTGTCTCGATTGATCCTTCGTTTGACCCAGGTTCATCCTTTTTTCAGGGGCGAAGGAAATTCCGGATAAACTTTCGGTTCGAATAGCCGCGTGCTTCCAGAGCGGCAGCCCGAGCGATCGCTTGTTCTTGGTTTGAGTCATTTTGATGGAATTTTGGAAGGCTTCTCGGTTTCGCGGACCGCGGCTTTTCTCCAGCGGGAGTTTCCTTGCTCCCGGCTGCGTTTGCGATGACGTCCTGCCGCCCCCCGCTGACGAATCGCCCGCCGTTTCCGCCGGTCTCCCTTCTTCCTCTTCCATGGTTTCCGGGTGTTTGCTGACCGTCCAGGCAGCGACGGAACCGACGGCCCGGCGGGGGCATTTTCAGTACGCTCGCCCGCGTCCCTTTATCCTCTTTCGGTTCGACCCGGTTGGCCGCCGAAATAAAAAAAAACTGAAAATACGATACGCGTCGCGTTGCGGCTAACGAAAAAATGCGTCCGGAGATCCAACTACCGAACGCTTGCTGGTCGGAAAAATCAGGTAGATCCTTAGCTTTATGGATTTACCGTCGAATTGGGGTCGGGAATGGCTAAAAGCCCAAAAGTAACTCTGCAGTTCTCGAAGAGATTGAAATTCACAAAGGCTGCAGCAGTTATTTGTTGGAATGAATCAGGCAATTTGTCCTCGCGCCGCTGCCGTATACTGTAATCGAAGCGATGGCTCCAGCATCCTTTTCAAAAGAGCCTTTTTTTTTTTTCCTTCCCCCCCCCCCCCTCGCACGATGCTGCAGCAAAGCAGCTTTTGCCAGTTTCGACTCCTTTGCAGCGAGAGGAATTTCTGCCGTGGAAAGCAGCGTCCACTCCGCAGCTTCCAGCTCTCGCATCTGCAACCTTTTCCCTCCTTTCTTCCCAAGCCCGGAATTCTTTTCCGGAAGTTGGCCCTCTTCCGAGTTCATAATGCCAGAAGTTTCCCGCCGATCTCTCTTCCATATTCCGGTTATCAACGATTTTTACGGCCGCGGCTTCTTTTCTCCTTTTTAACTGTTACGGGCCCCCAAACCGTACGAGTCCTTCCCTGCCGCCTAATTGGTTCCAGGCGGCATAAAACAACATCAAGGCTGGAATTTTCGCCGAAGGTACCATTATCGCGGTCTCCTTTCCTTTTTTCTTTCTTTTCTCGGGTTTTGCCGGTCCTTAGGAAGCTAACCGGAGGCAGACGGGGGTTGGAAAAGAGAAAACTTTTCCCCGCGAAGCGGCTCGGGGACCGTTGAAATTTGTTGTAGGTCTGTATCCGGCAACGAAAAGCGTCGGGGCCAAAAAAGGAACATAAATTAAGATGACGATAATCGCTCTTTGAATACTTTAACCTGAAAACACTTCCTTGTTAATGCATAATTTATTACGGAGAAAAGCCTCCCGAAAGGGCAGGAGGCGAACGTTTTCCCTTCGCTTCGATTATCTGCCAGAAACGGAGAAAAGCTTCTTTCAAAATATCGAAAGCTTTCCCGGATAATGGTCGTCACTTCGAACGGATAGAAGTGGCATCTCCCGCCGGGACCGAAGAAATCCGCGGCTGTAACTAGGTGCAGTCCGGGATTTTTTTTTTTTTTTTTTTCTTTTTTTTTTTTTTTTTTTTTTTTTTTTTTTTTTTTTATGTTGTCACGACTGCTGAACTCCGTTCGGCACATGTAAAGTTTACCATTGCGGCCTTTCGTTTTGGCCGTCGATTTCCTTTTATGACCGCCGACGGAATTTCCCGGCGAACGTCTTCACCGTTCGACGTTTTCAGCCTTCCCGTTTCGGCTACCGCCCGGACCGCGATCGGGTGAGAATTCCCGAAAGGTCCTCGCCGTCGACGCCTTCCTCGGGTTTGCTGCGGCGACTTCCAGCGGAAAAGAGCCGGAAGGTTGGACGCCGGAAGCTTAGCCGAGTGGCGAGCGGGGGAGTTATATTTATATGTTCCATTGGGTTGCTTCCCTTAAGATGAATTGCTTCATTAAATTTAATTAACTCCCGAAAAATAATCTTCCGTCCCCGAGATTTTTAAGTCGAGGAATCCCTTCGAGAGCTTTCGCTAATCCAAGACGGCAAAAGAGACGCCAACGATTATTCTCAGATGAGGAACAGATAATTTTCCTAGATAAATGCGACATGGAAAAGTGAGGGAAGTCTGAACTTAAAATTCTGCAGACGAATCCATTAACGAAAATGGAATTTATCCGCCTTTTTTTCTAATATTCAAGAGAGTTAACCCAATTAATTAAGCACGAGGGTCCTAATACCTGGGAAATAACTTAGTGCTAATCTCTTAAATACATACAAAAGCAATGAAAGCGAAAAAAGTAAAAACTAATCCAATACTCTCGAAAGTGCGCTCATCTTTTTTTCATTTTCCATCCAGAATAAGTGCTTGGGCGAAGGAGAATGCGAAAGACGAGCGCAGAAAAATATTTTAATGTTATTTTCCGCGAGCGATAACAACCCGATGCCAGCGCGATATTTGCTGAACGGTCAGCGATTTAAACGGGTACGGGGTTACAACGCTCGGATATCCCACAGGGAGAACTGCGCCGGTTTCGAGGCTCCAGGGAATCGGAAAAGGCCGTCGGAAGAAAAGCGAGGCGATAAGCTTTTCCCCGCGTCACCGCGGATCGCGAAAGGAAACGGAAGCTCGGGGGTGGGGGGGTGGTGCCCACCCGCATCGGCGACCCGCAGCAGAAAGGTGGACACTTCGCTCGGCCGGTCGCAGGTAGGCGACGACAGCGACGGATTTCAAATCGTTTTTTAACGGATGCGCTTGATGAAGACGTTTCTCGTCTTCTTTGTTCCCTGCCCGAAGGAAGGAACCGACGGAAAGCGCCGGGAAACACTCTGTACACGATGAAAATGGAAGAATTCTAATGAACGGGCTGTACTAAAGTGGAAAAAAGGCTTTAATCAGAGTCAATGACGGTCTGAAGGAGACGGTTCTGACTTATCTTCTTTTCACTCCAAGTTATCTCCTCTTGAAATAAATTTAATTACTCGCAGAGCAGGAATCCTAATTTAAGACCGACATCAAAATGTACGAAGAGATGGGACTTTTCCTTTTCAAAGTCAAATTTTAGAAAATTGTGAGTTAGTTGGTGCGTTTCCCGCCGGCCCGCGGATAGTTTCAGGTTCGCGAAAAACGCAGCCGTCGGTTGGCACTCCCCGGAGGGAAAAAGGCCCTTTTTTCCAGCGTGAAAATTTCGCTACTTCCGCTTCCCGGAGCGGCACCCTTGAACGCCGGACGACGACAGCGCGAGTATTTCGAGGTCCGTCACCTCGCCTGCCGAAGCGAGAAAATCTTTAACGGCAGCGATCGGGAGCGGGGAAAACTCCGAAAGTTTCACGTCCGCGCAAACTTTGTTATTAATGACGAACAAAATCCGAGGGAGCAAATGTATTCCATTACAAATCAATAACGTTCGTTGTCTTTTCGTCGGGGAGGGCAAGGGGCAGATCCGGCGACTCGGATTCCCGGGGAAGATTGCTCGGAATGAAGATTTACAACCCCCGCCGAAGAGGCGCGGGACTTGCTCCGGGGCGACCTCTCCGATCCGGCCGAAGGGGAGGCGAATGCAAATGGGAGAGATTCGAAAATCAAAAGACGGGAAAAGCGCAAGAGAAGCTGCCGAGGAGGAGGACAAGGAGTCCGAGGGAAGGGCTCGGACGTGCTTTCCATTATCCCCTTTCGGAAAGGTAAAAAATTTGTTGCCCGGCTGCATCCGGAGAATTCGTAATGGCGACCCGGGGCGCGAGACCTCCGCGATCGCCGGGCTTCCGGATCGGACCTCCGCAGGGGAGGAGAAACGTCGCCGATGACTCCGGATCCGCATTCGAGGCGAAAGCTTTTCCGGCGGGTCGGATTTGCCGTTTGCCGGGCGTGCGACCGCGTCGAACTGCGCGGCGAGGGCTTGTCCCGGATCGGCGGAAGCAGGTTCTTCCCTTGCTTCCCCTCGGGCGATTACCGTCTTCCGCCGGTTAAGGTTCCGCCTTCGGCGGGGGCCTTTCCGAAGCTCCGAATGCGGGCGCGGCGTCACCTCGGCGATGTGCGAATCCAGCCAGAAAGCGTAAATTTATTCCTTCGCTCATCGTGTCGGCAGATAAATTTCATCGCCTTACCCGATATAAATTCTTGGATGATCTCATTTAATGAAAAAAAATTTCAAAAAATTGGCAGCTAAACGCAGCTTGCATCTCTCATTCAATATTCGCTTTCTTGGTGGGAGCCCCCGAACGGGGAGGGCGGGGGGGGGGGCACGCAGCGCGACAGCAACCGAAGGAAAATACGGAAAAGAGCGGGAAATTCGAATGCTCGTTAATAACGCGTTTCCCAAGCGTTGCGGACGCTAGAATTGATATTTTACGTTTTAACGGGAGGAATATGATCCTTATATAAATATAGATGACTATTTTTAGAGGAACTTGGATCGCGGAAGCTTCGGGACGGAACGGGGGAGGCCGCTCTCGGTCGGTTCCAATGCTCTCGCATCTTTGCCCCTTTCTGACGGAGCCCGAAAGCTCCCATTTTAAGCGTTCGGCCCGAGGTGGAAAGCTCTCTCGGCGAAAATCGTTTCGCGAGTTTTTCCCGGCGGCGTCGCCGGGCGCTTTGTCCGACTAATTTTCGCGGCTCCTCGACCGCTTTGGACGCCTTCGCGACGCGAAGGACGCGGAACCCGGGCCCGGAATTTCGATATTTCGGACGCGATCCCGGCAAAACGGAAGGAAAAGGGAAAAGGACTCGCTGCACGGGGGGAGGGGTTGGGGTGCGGCAAATTGGGGCGCGGGCGGGAACCGGAAAGCGAAATGAAAATTCAAATGGAAACGGGGGATCCGGATCCGAAACATTCGAAAAATTGCCTTGCGGAACATAATGCGGGAAAATCGCGCGGCAACTGATTAAGACTTTACAATGCCCGGCGCGCGAAGCGAGGAACGTTCGAAATCGGATTTCGTAATGAAAACTGATTTTAATTTTAACGCGGTTTAAATGAGAATAAGAATTGAGATTCGGTTTTTGAATTAGAAACCGCGGAGCCATTTTAAAAGACCCGGGAAAAGGGGGCACGAAATGTTAACGGGAAAAATCAAAATTTCAACGGTTGATGACTAATTTAAGGCGATGAATTAAATTCATCGAAATGATTAATTCATCGATTCGGAGGGCATCCATCCGGATCACACGGTCATGAATTCGGTTGAAGAGAAAAAAAAAAAAAAGAAGAAGAAGAAGAAGAAAAATGTCCATATAAATATATTTATATTTTACATTTTAGCTCTCTTACAAACATCGCAGAATGTTGTATATCTGTCAGTTTTGTCGTTTTGTGAAAGAAATTCAAATCACGCAAAGCCACCGAATTTCGGTCACGAATTGTAAAAGAAATCCGCGGGCGAGAAAAACCTCCCAGGATATATGGAAAAATTGAATTTCGCAATAAAAAAACCAAAACCGCGGAGGCTGCTGCATCGACGTATCCCCTGCTCTCTTGCGGCCGTCCGCGACATCATCGCCCGTGCACTTCTAAATATAGAAAACGCAATTCCTGCTTCTCAATTGCTTTCGAGCGGAGTTGCCAAATTTCCGCTCGCTCGAAATCGCCTTCGCAGTGCTTCTTTTCGGCTTTTGAAAAATTTGAAAAAAAAAAAAAAAAAGAAAAGAAACCAATGGAGGAGTTCCGCTTGCGTGATTTTCGCCCTTTCGCCTGGATTCTCGCCGTTCGTTTCCCCATCGCAGCCCTGCCTTCACAGGCTCCATACTTCTTTACATTCCATAAAAATCAAACAGCAATATGGGAAGTAAGGAAGCACGGACCTAGTGTCAGGCAACTTTCGTCAGCCTCCGCAAAGTTCCTCCAGTCCGTTTCCGACGAGGGCATCAGGCCTCCGGCGCAAAGTAACAGACAAAGTAAAAAATGTTAAAAATTTTCACTCACTCTGAAAAGTCAACGGAAACAGCGGAGGTCCCGTCTGTGTTCCCCCGGCGCAGAAAAATCAGATTGCTGCCGTCGACGTCGCCCTTTCCGTTATCCTTGGGGAAGTGAGACTAACCAGAAGAGCAGCTTCGCGAGACTGAAGAGAAAAATCTCCCCGGCGGGCCCTGCCCAGACTAAAAATGGATCCCCCGGTATATTATTGGCTGCGGAGGTCCCCTACTCGAGCCATGCCGTTGCCAGCTTCATCCAAATTTGTCATTTCCGAAAATAGACGGTGGCGGCGCGGGGGCCCCGTGGATATCTGGTTCCTTTCCTTCTTCCTGCTGCTGCCGGTGCCACGTGACTTCCCCTATCTGCAGAATCTCTTTCGCCGTTCGCCCCGGAGGAGCTCGGATCCGCCATTTTGGAGACGTGCCACTCGGTGTCGAGCTCGAATGTCGGAGCGCGTCACTTGCGGGCCCCGCGCTGTTGCTTTCCCGACGGAGGCGTCCGCCCGTCCTCCCTTCGCAACCGCGAGGACTGCACTGGACGAATGCGGCGCTTCCTCCCAATCTGCATCCCGGGGGGAAAGAAAAAAAGCAGGGAAGGCAAAAAAAATCATCGGCTTGGGCTAATTATTTCGTCATCCACCTAAGTTCGACGGCGTTAAATGAAGGAGGCGTCGCCTGCGGATTCCTGCCGAGCCTGATTTCTTAAGTCCCGGTGGATGTTCATTCACTGGGACGCGATGCTCACCGTTAGTTGTCCCGCTCCGGGCGCCCGATCCCGTGCCGGGGCAGTCACTTAAAAATCAACGGAGTCGGACCATGTGTTTCCAGCATGTGACCTCTCTTGCGACGTTTAGGGGGTGATAGACTCCGATTTCACATGTATCGTAAGGAAGTTGTCTTCGCTCGTCCGTCTGTCGCATCGTCTGCCGTCTTCCCTTCCAGCACGAACCGGTCGGGTCCCGCCTTAAAAGAGAGCTCTTCCACTGGCTCGGATTCCCGTTTCCGGTCTTCCTTCGGGGCCCGCGCTTGGAAAATCAAACCTCCCGCAGGATCTCGTCTTCCCCCCTGCCTCTCGGCGTCGACCGTTCGGTGCCGACGCCCGAATCCGAGCGGGCGATCTCTCTCCGGGGAAAAGCTCCGCGGAGTTACCTCACCGGAAGGGCCGAGGAAAGTGCCGCTGCACGCACCTGACTCGCATTTCCGTTTCTCTCCCGTTATCGTCACCGCGGAAGGCATCCCGAAATTTCCGGTGTGCGACGAAATTTTTCCCGGATTTTTTTTTTTAATACGTGATTCCGGTGCCGCCACCGTCTCCCTCTTCCTTCCGCCGTTCGGTCCGTTGAACCTTGCCCGGGATGCGCGTCAAAAAGCCAGGGTTGATGCGGGGCAACTCGCGTAATTCGACCGTCCGTGGCAGCAGCGACAGCCGCATCCGCATCGCGTCGGAAGTCCTTTTCGACGGCCGATTTCGTGAATCTTTTTTATCGGTCCTCATCTCCAGAAGCAGCGATAACCGTTCGACGGAGCCTCCATAAAAACTGTCGTGATCCGGAATTCCGAAGATATTTAAAGTGCATTGGCCCCCCCCCCCCCCCGCCGGAACCGCTGCACTGCGCTGCTGACTCGGATAATTTAACATCTCCGCGATGATTCACATTCATCGTTTATGGCTTTTTCAACCGCGTACATTTATAAATATTCAGCGGAAAAAAAAAAAAAATTCCTGATGTGTCACAATATGCTGCGCTGCCGGCGCTTTTCCGCTCTACCGTTGGGCAAAATGCTCTTCCCTCTTCGAAAAGCAAGAAATCTGCATCGGAATCGATAGCGAGAGGGAAATTTTAGCGCCCGAAAGCCGCCCAAAGCGTCTGCCGCATCTCGCGACCGAGAACCTTGGCGATCTGGCCATCTCCGCTGTCGTTTCTTCTCAGTTCAAATCCATCCGCATCAATTTCGGAAATCCAGCGATTAACTAATGGAGCCATAATTAGCGTTATATAATCTCGTCTAACGAAGATTAATTATTAACTTTTCAATGGCGGATGACAGAGGAGGGATAGGCGTGGACCTCGATGATTGTCTGCATTCTCGGGCGAAATGCTGCTGGCAAATTTTCAAACTTCCCGCCATTCTCTGTCGCTCTCGGTGTCATCAATCAACTTTCCTCGCTCCCGAATTAAGACCAAGTCGCCTCCCGTTCGACAAACTTCTCTCGTCCTCACCGTAAATCCGGGTTTAACCGGAAATGGACTTAAGCGCCGAAGGAAATCCAACGAGGGAAGCTCCCTCCCCGTACTCACCTTTCCCCGAACTCTGACGGCCGACTTCCCGGGGCGTCCCGGACCGCGGAACATCGGACGACGCCGCGCGACCGCTTTCCTGCCGCAGCGCGATCGAACCGGAAGTTTGTTTTGATTAGACTCGACGAAAGAAGCCGTCTGCGTCCCAAGGCTACCGCGTCCGACGGGGCTCGCTCCGGTCCGCTTGGGAAGTGGCGGCGTCGTAACGTACCTGAATCCACGGCCCCCCCGCACCGGAACGTTACATCCCCTGTTTTTGAGCCCTATTTTACGGGGGCTGCGACGGCCGGGAAGCTCCCGCCTCGAAACGAGCAGAACTTTGCCTCTCCCTCCGCCCTTTCGCATCCCTCGCGGCTTCCAAAATCGCTAAATTACGCCAATCCGGGAGTCCAAACTACTTTCGGGGACAGTGAAAGTTTGCCTTCCCTCCCGCAACGCGGCAAAGCTTCCGAATTCTGACGGACATTTTCTAGTTTCCTCACGCGGGAGTTGCGCCGCTGCCGCCTGCCGAAGGTGCCTTTCCTTTTTCTCGAGTCCGCGCGAGCTGCCGAAACCGAAGCGCAAGTTGCCGAGATGCCCGCGAAGAACGGCATTCGAACGGGGCGGACGCCCGCCGGTTACTGAACCGAGGCAAAGTTTCTCTCCACTTCACTCGTTATTCGGTTATTATGTCCGAGGGCTTTCCAAAATTACTCCATTTGCGATGCGGGCGAACGTCGACGACGGTCGCGCGTCCGCCCCGGCTCCCGGGCCCTCGGACCTTCTTCCGGCGGCCCGCGGGGAGGCTCAAAAAGGAAAAATCAAACCTAAACCCACTGCCCGCGGTTAATTTCGGTGATTAGTCAGCGCGGAGCTTTCAAGCGATGGCTTCTGGTTAATTTCGGACGATGTGGGTGTGTGCCCGTCCCTTGCCGGCGACCTCCTTCCCTGCCGAACGGTTGCAAAAATATCACGCCCGGCGTGCGGTCCCCGGTCTTCGGGGGGCCGCGTTTCAAGCTGCTCCCGAGGAATTTAAAAATTACGTCGCGACAAAGGATATCGCGAAAGGATCGATGGGGAACGGACAAAAAAATAAACGCGTAAAATTTCTGCGGGTGCTTGTGCACCAATATTTTTGATTCGCCTCGTTTTCGAACGGCATCGTAACGACAGAAAGCGCACGATGGCGTTGATTGACCAGGTCAGATTAGGTTAACTTGCGAGATTCTGTTGGCGTTGACGGTCCAACGCGACAGTCGACAACCTCGACTCTCCTTTCCCGCAAGTGCTCGCCAGCTTTCGACATCCTCCGGACGTTTGCCGGGTGCCGTGCGCGGGCGCGGGTGCCCGGAGGGAACTCGGGAGGAAAACCCGGGGCGGGAAACAGGAGAGAAAACCGGTGACGGGGGACTCGTCTGCGAGTCCAAGGGTGAAGCAGCATTCCTGCGGAAAAGCTCCGTCGCCGTCGATTCGAGGCGCGTAAACCTTTCTGCGTCCCGGACGATCCACAGGCTCCCGTCCGGCAGCGGTTGCGACGGGATTCGAATGAGGTCGTTGATCCGCGGGTCGTTTGTCGCACTTTTATGGAGTCGCCCCGATGCCAAGAAAGCTATTTCGGTTTCCTCCTTGTCGCAGACTTTTTGTCCATCTGCTCCGATTCCACGTTCCTGCTCCGGACGTCCCGGGCACGAGGCTCGGGATCTTCGTCTGAACAAATACGCGATATTAATTTTTCGCGCTCTCTTTCAGAGGCGTCCACGTCAGCGTCACGATTCGCCAGTCCCACATAATTCCGATCCGTCCACGTCAGTGCCGCGTAATTATTACCGTTTGTAACGTTTCGTCGGTTTGCCTTGCGGGAATCCGGGGATGAACCTGGAAAGTTCGAATCCGACGTTAAACCTTTTTCTTTTTCTTTATTTTTTTCCAGCGCGATGAGAATCCTGTTAATGAAGCTTCCCAGGCCGTGGATAGTCGACGAGAAAAAGGATGACGGTTATACGGCACTGCACTTGGCCGCCCTGAACAACCACGTCGAGGTGGCGGAGCTCCTGGTGCGACAGGGAAAGGCTGACATGAACCTGCAGAACGCGAACCTGCAAACGGCGCTGCACCTGGCCGTGGAAAGACAGCACACCCAGATAGTCAGAGTACGACTTTGTCTGCGTTTGTATATTCATGAATTTTTCAGCTTTTAATTTCCAAAATCTAGCGAACGTCGTCTTGAGCGCGAGGGAAAACTTTTCCCTCGCCGGATGGGGGTGACGCGAGTCGAAAACGCTTCCTCAGACTTGTCCGCGAAATAATTGAAAATGCATCGGTTAGGGAAATTTTCCGCTAGATCCTGCGCCCCGGGTGATTTACAAGCCGACATTTGCGAATGCCGATTCGCACCAAAAGCGGCAGCGGCGGGAAAATGTAACGGCGACGTGGGCATGATGTCGCAGGTATAATGATCGCGTCAATAATGTTTCAGCTTCTCGTTCGCGAAGGCTCCAAGCTGAACATCCCCGACAAAGATGGGGACACCCCCCTGCACGAAGCACTGCGCCACCACACCCTGTCGCAGCTAAGGCAACTGCAGGACGTGCAGGACGTCGGAAAAGTAAGTGCTCATCCCTCTCCCGACCGCAACGGTCAAAAGCTTTCGGTTCACAAGGCGACATTTAATTTTCAGCTTCTGATGAATCTCGGGAGTCAGGGAGCGGACAAGAAGTCCTCTGCCTCCATCGCGTGCTTCCTGGCAGGAAACGGAGCCGATTTGACCATCAAGAACAAAAAGGGGCAGACGCCGCTGGACCTGTGTCCGGATCCGAATTTGTGCAAGGCCCTGGCAAAGTGTCACAAGGATAAGGACACGTGAGTAGTGGAAAATTCTAAAACGGTCCCCGGACGATCGGAAATTCGTCTTTTCGCCGGGACGCGAATTATAAAAAAATGAGAGTTTCGGATCGAAATGTTTCCAGGGACCAGATAGAGCCGCCCTCGCAGGACAACATCGGAGAAAACTCGACGCTGGACGAGTGCCTGGTGTGCTCCGACGTGAAGAGGGACATGCTGTTCAAGCCCTGCGGTCACGTCGCATGCTGCTGGATCTGCGCACCCAGAGTTAAGAAGTGTCTCATATGCCGCGAACCCGTTCGCGGCAGAATTAAGGTGAGATGCGGCGTTGGGTTCGATCGGTCCCCGGGTCCGAAAGTTGCCGTTAAGGGCGAGTTTGTTAAAAACCCCCCTCGAAACCGTCGAGGCGTGGGACCTGGGGGATGGCAAACTTCTCCGATGAACAACAAGGTTGGTATAATCGGTAATGGAAACGTTTCAGATCGAAGAGTGCGTCGTCTGTTCCGACAAAAAAGCCTCGGTCTTGTTCCGGCCCTGCACTCACTTGTGTGCCTGCGAATCGTGCGCTCCCCTTATGAAGAAGTGCGTTCAGTGCCGTGCCCAAATCGAACGAATGATCCCGTTTTCCGTCTGCTGCGGCGGTGCAGGTAAAAATAGCCTTTGCTTTCGCTTCGTTGCCATCGTATTTTGAAAATGTTGGGGGAAAAAAAAAAAAGAAAAAAAATCGCCTTGCAGGAGCGGGATCCCAAGTGGAAAATGTCGAAGAAGAAGCGGCAGCGGTTGACGTGGCTCCGAATAACGTTTCGGAAAGAGGTGTCGGAGCGGTGATGAACAACGGAGGCCGCGTTATGAACAACACGTACGTTCAGAAATTGCAACAGCAGCTCCAGGATATCAAAGAACAGGTGAGTCTTTCTCCATCTCTCTCTCTCTCTCGTGAAGTCCGATCCTCGTTTCCGGGGGCGTAATTTCCGATTTCTCTTTTCCAGACGATGTGTCCCGTTTGCTTGGACCGACTGAGAAACATGATATTCCTTTGCGGACACGGAACGTGTCAGATGTGCGGGGACAGAATGTGCGAATGCCCGATTTGCCGGAAACCGGTGGAGAAGAGGATTCTGCTGTATTGAAACCGGAACTGGAGCACGCGGGACACTTTTCGCCTCATCTTTTGCCGGCCACTCGACTTCCGACGCTGTCCGAAACGAAAAACGAGTTTGGGAAATTGCCGTCTGTCCTTTTGCCGTCGATCGGAACGCTTCCTTTTAACTCGGATCTCTGCCGCAAGGGTGGATGTCGCCCCCTGCCGGTCCCGCGGGATTCCGCTCGGCTTTTCTCTCGGCTTCGGATGCCGATCGCCAGATCCAGGACTATCTTCGGCCTCTGTCGGGCAATAAAACCTGCAAAATTTCCATCGAATCCTCCGCTTTGTAGCGTGCCCGTCGTCTGCACTTACATTGTACAGCTGTATGATGCGAGCAAGATGCATTGCATTCGTTCACCGTTCAAATCAGAGACAATAATTCTTATTTATCAATATTTAAGTTTAATATATAGTAGATCGGCTCATTCATTGTAATTATATTGTCAAATATATTCATAGAATATATTTTTTAAATAGTGAAAGAGAACTTTTTGAACTTTCTCGCATTAGATTTTCCCGCGTTGGGGGAAGTTTCACGTTTTTTTTTTTTTTTTTTTTTTTTTTTAATATTTTTATTAATATTTAAAAAATACGAACGCTGCCTTGAACGAGAATATCTGCAGCATTTTTGCCCCGGAATTGGACAAGGAAAAAATCCGTTGGCTTTCCGCAGTTCCCGATGAAGTTCTCGGCAAATTAAGTGCAGGTGTCAGCAATGCATCGAACGCGTTAGCACATTCATACAGCTATTTTTAATTTATGTTAAATACCGAATTTTATAGAGCAAACCTAATTTTGTCATGGCGACTCTTAAGCGGCACAGAACGACATTTGAAAAAAGTCCCTAAAGCTTTCGGTCCTGCGGGCTCCTCATTCTCCCCGCTCCAGGACAGTACATCAATCTTTTCTGCGCGAACGGCCCCCGTGCCCGAATATTCACGGCGTGATTGCCAATCCGATGCAAGCAATCACACGTGTTGAATCTCGGTCATCGAATTCCCGACCAGCGACCCCGTTGTCAGCACTCGATTTTCATCCCCGTCTCGTTCGCCGACGACGGTTCCAACGTCAAAGCCGCTGGCGAGCGTTGCAGAGTTTGCCGCTGCACTCGCTTTTTCGCCCGATCGAAAGATCCGCAAGGAGCCCTCCTTCTGCGTGTCGGGTAAACAGCAGCGGCGGTTTCGGTTTTGGACTCCCCGCAGAAAGATAAATGTCATCCAGGTTCGCGAGGCAGTCCCTTGCTTCTTTTGATAATTCGCCTCGTTCAATCGGAACAAATTGCGGGCCTCAGTTCTCTCGATCGAATCCAGGTTCGAGATGCAGGAGGAGGAAGGAGAGAGGAAAAGAAAGATGAGGACGGCGAGACGGGTTAGGTCAGGTTTACCCTTTGCGGAAGAATGGAAAGGGCACCCAAAGTGTCAGGTTCGTCATTTCCAAGTGCTGTGCTCTCCCGTGAGCGGGGCTCATCTCTTTCCGAAGCCGCATCCGAGTGCCGGATCAGTTACTTTCGATTGGCATTACCTTAAGGAGAGATGAGGTACCATCCGAAATCCCAAATTTGTATCGTTACGTGAATTTGCCACTATTTATTCGTATTGTCAACCTGAACAACTTCTAAATGCGTTGAGCGGCGCCCTGCATATAATGCAGAAAATGCTTTGAGTGCGTTTTTTTCGAGAGATCAGAAAAATTTCTTTTACTTTATTAAGCAAATGTTGCGTTCATTTTGGACAAATATTTAAACTAATGCCTTTATATATATATATATATTTAATATATGGACATTTTTTTAAATTCGTAATATTACTCTAAAGAATTTCTTTTTTTTTTTGCCTAAATTTTCATCGTTCACGTTCTTGCCTTTGAATTTTTCCAAAATCATGTTTGCGTTCCTTTTACAGCTTTATAATTCTGATCCTTAGAAAGATGCTGCGGACCGTGGGTCTCTGTCGCCGTTGACGTGAATCGGTTTGCCTCAACCACAAAACAATAAAACTGTAAAGTTTCTGTGTATTATCTGTTTCTAACGAGGAGATTCCTTGCAATATAATAAACGGTTAGGTTTCGAAAGTACAGCGGAATAACTGATCGATATATTTTATAATAATATAAAATTTTTCTTTTTTTACAAAAATTTTTATCCATCGATAATTATTTTTTAAAAAAAAAAAAACAATATTTGGAAACAGTGTTTAAACTTACACAAGATAAATGGAAAGCTGCAATTTAGGCTTTTTTTTTTTGTTTAACAAAAAAAGCATTTCATATATTTTTAACTGTTTTTTCTTGTTTAAAAAGAAAATTATTCACTTCCAATTGTTTAATGTACGTTATTTGCGATAATTGGAAATGTTAACGGCGGCAGTTTATAAGGCAAAGTCTGAATTTTCTCTTTGGTGCGGCTGGTTGCAGTTTTCGAAGTCGTCCACCATCAGAAGTTGGGACCCGCGCGTTCGGTAACAGTTCTGCTGGCCGCCGTTCCTACAGCTTCTGCGACGGGATCAAAATCGAAGAGTGAATCCCCGGTTTTTTTCAGGCACTTGTCCTCCGATTTTCTCGAGAAGGTAGCGGAAGTGGCGGCTTTCGCACTCCCGGAAAAAGGAGACCGGCGGTTGCCCTCCGGCCCCCGGGGGTCAGCACCCCAGGTATCCCGGCACGCGTTTTTTTTTTTTGTTTCCACAATTCGTTGATCGAACCTTTTTTTTCGGGTCTTAAATCTCCGCCCTGTCCATGCTGTCCGGTTGGTAGGGATTGGCCATGTATATCGGCGCCACTCTTCTGTGCGATTTGTAGTACTTCCCCTCCTCGTGAGAGTGGTCACACTCCTCGCATGCATTTGCGTTCGAGTTTACCGGGTGGACGCCCCCCGTGCCGTCGTCGCCCCATTTTTCGTGCGGCACCGCCTTGGCGTACCCGTCGAAGTTGTCGTATTCGTCGAAATAGTCCGCGCTGTTTTCGCTTCTCCCCGCTATGTTTCCCATTTCGTCGAAAAGCCGCTGCGTGATGGAGTGATCCAGGCTTCTTTGGGGGTTGTCGAAGCACGCGTCTGACTCCTCCCTCTGCAGGATGCAGTCCCTGCACTCGTCCTTGAGGAGGCTGTTGGTGTTCTTGAGCCCCAGAATGGCCTTCGACAGAGAACGATGGTGTCCCTTTCCGTCAGCGGGATTAGTCTCGCTTCCTTCGCTGACTCCTTCCACTCCGGAATACTGACCGAGGCTCCCTCTTACGTTGACGTCGCCTTTCCCCGTTTTCCGACGATGCCTGCTGACGTTGTGGTAGTCCAGGGGTAGAATCGCCGGCGTTTGAGATTTCTGCCGTCGTCGCTCTTCTCTTTCGCTTTTTCTCCTTTTCGATCCCTCTCTTTGCTGGAACTCGTGACAACCAATTTAACATTTTTGCGTTTGCACCGTGCTTCTTTGGGTCTGTGACATAGCAGCAGGAAAGCTTCTTTCCCCCCTTTTGGGGCCGCCGACGGAAAGGTTCGCTCGCGTTCGCGATTCTTCCCGAATTCGGGCTTTCAACGGGAGAATCGGGTCGTTCCGGGCACTTCAGGACATTCGATCGCCTCGCATTGCAATTTAAAAGAACACTCATCGGTTTCTGCCTTTATTTCGAAGAAAAATTCACCGGGATTAACGATCTGGGAAAATGCTAATCTACGTCTCCCCGGGAAATATCGGCACACGATATTTTTCCTTTCATGCCGCCACGTAATGCTCTTAATCCTGGCTGTTATGGTTCGCGCGATAATGCTTAAGGCAATCGCCGATTTAATCTAGAAGCTTATCTGAAAGCACAGCAAGGTCTCGTCGCTGCAGCAGCCTTTGCCCGGCTCTGCCAGCGAGTTCGCTCGAACTCCCGGCAACGGATCCGAGGATCGCTGCAGCACGAGAGGCTTTCGCAGTCGGTACGAGAGCTCCTTCGTTCGAGGGAAGATCTTACATTTTCGCATGGTCTTTCCCTTTTGATCCGTGACGGTCGCGTTTCATATTTCCCTTCAGCAGTTGGCGGCAGATCCGATCGGCAGGTCCATCCGACTCCGGTCTCAATGTAAAAGTCGAGAAAAACGACGTGCATCGGCAACCCTCTGGGTGGACACGCACAACCGCGTGCTATTCGCAGCTTCGTCAAACGTTGTTCACACTTGTCGAAAAATTCAAACTTATATTAAAAATATACATACATAATGATGAAAAGAATGTTTCACCTTGATCATCTTCAAAACAAGTAGTATAATTCAAAGCTAAAAAGATTACAACATCACATCATACATTTGAAAAGAAAGAAAATCTTTTTAACAATAACTATAAATATTTCTTTTTTCAAAGTATACATATATGTATAAGTAAAAACATTATTATTGCTTTTCTCGGCTAAATCTAATTCTTAACATTTTTAAAGTCAAATTATCCGATTACATTGGACGAAGCCCGATTTTTCTCCGAAATAAAGGCAATTTCAGCAAAGAAAAATTAATTTATGCTTACAATGTTTTACACAAATCGTGAATTAAAAGTTATTTACAGCTTCTTATGTTGGATGTGCACACAGGTACCCAATGTGCATCGACATCGTCGGGATTTTGCAATACATTTTCTTGCATCGTGATCGCAAATATTTTGGAACCTACGTTTTCGGTCCACGTGCCGAGGCGAGGCTCCGGCTCCTCCAGAGTTCGGGACCGGGGCCCCGGGGGTCCCGCCGATTTCAAATTCAAAGGAAGGTCCCCGAAGGAAAAAATTTTGAATCAGAAGTTAATAGAATATGAAATTAACGTCTTTTGCTAGACACAGAGGACCGATTTCCCGGTTTGATCACGCAGGTTTCACGTGCGATTGGCAGTACTGCGAAGAAAGAAATACGGATCACCATTAGAGGGTTGGTGCTGTCGGATCATCCGAAGTTGGACGAGATCCTCCCCGGCCCCCGTCGACCGTGGCTTTCTACCCTCCGACACGTTTCCTTGTGGTCGGCCACGCGGCGGAACTTCAACGCTTCCTCCAGCGAGCGGACGGTTCGACTTTTCGATTACTCTCGGGAAAGCCTCTCGTCCGGCGCCGACGGACGTTTCACCTTCGGAAGCGTTACCTTTCCCAGCGTGCGCGCCCCAAAGGGAGGAAGGCTGGTGCGCCGGCGAGGTCGGTCACCGTGTTCCGCGTGCTGCCCCGCCAAGGATCCCCGAAAAGGAAAAAAACTAACGAAAAAGCAGGTCGGTGCCGCGAGGGCACCGAGTGCCGGGTGAGTCAATATGCAAAAATGCGGCACACGTACAGCAGCGTTGCAAGCCTGATCCAAGCATTAAAATAAACGATTGTCCGTGTTGCAAGGCATGCGGCAGAACGTGCTACTCATTACATGTACATTGCATTTTTTTGCCCCTTTTAAAGAGTGGTTCCACATTCGGGGTGACGCACGCGTCGAGGTAATCGGTTCTTTTTCCTGTTTGTAGGTATTCGGATCGGGTGCCTGCTGTCGGGACGGCAGAGATGGTCATCTTTCAAAATTCAATCTTCCGATGCAAGCACGCGAAGCGAGTTTTTACACCGGGATAATGCAGCGGGCCGAAAATACGTGCGACAAACCTCGACTCCACGCGCATGCAGCGGGTACCTCCAGCCTAGGTTTTTGGCATTTTTGTGTGCGATGGATCATACAGCGCGTTTTTGCATTCGTGTATGTGTAGGGCAATTAAATCTAATAAAACCAAGAGCATTAAAATAAAAAATATTTTTTTTTTGTTTTGCGACCCAGCGATTCGGAGCATTTAGTAAAACTAAAAGTACACGCATCATGCATTAAGCTCACGCATTCTCTTTACTTGTGCATGTAGATTCGCGGGAGGAACGTTAAAATTTCGATTTCCGAACTTTTTCAGGTGCGAGGACTTGTCACACCAATCGTCGGTCCTGTGTCAAAATCTAAATTAAACGACGTCCGAACTGAATTTTTTGGAGCTACCCCGGTTTTGGAATACATTTTCGGATATAAGGATGACCAAGTGCAGTACATTGAAAAGAACGTGAAAAATTTGTGTTCCGTTTTGCCTCAAAACTGCCTCCCATCTCCTTCGCATTCGTCAAATATTGGAAGGAATCGGCATGTTCTCGGGTTCCCAATGTTAATACTCAACTTTAATGATGATAATAATAATAATAATGATAATAATAATTATTAGTAATAATTATCTTGATGACGATAATGATAATATTAATTATATATACATTTATTGTCATATGCTATTTTCTCTCTTCCGTGGATACTTAAAGACGAAATGAGATCATGAAAGTCTGTTGAAACCACTTTTGCGCAGATATTTGTTAGAAAAATCAACTGTTTTAAATTATATTTTTGTTTAAAGGTTGCATTTATGATTGTGGCTTATTCTGTCGATCGCGCGAAAAGAAGAATCGTCGGTGTTTCAAAGCTGAATGTCCTTTTCGCAACGTGACATAACGTTAGCTTGACGGAGACGCAAGCGGATTGTCTCCTTCCCAAATCCTTACACGTGTATATTTTCCTTACGTCGCGAGGCTCTTCTTGACAATGCTTAAATCACGTGGAATATCGAGGATGGAGATGAAACGAACGCTGTGCGAGGCAACACAGAATACGCGAGCTTTAGTGGTGGAAACACCGACACATTCGCAACCAGAGTGCAACCAGACGGCAGAACGCAAACGAACACAGAGTGAGGCGTGGACGTGCTGTCTACTGGCATTCCCATTCGTATTCGGATAGCTAAACCCTGGTGGGCGGCTGGAGCACCATGGCGGCAAGCCTCACCTTCATTGCCTCCGGCGAGCCTCCTCCGTGGGCGGCAATCGTGTGGGGGTGCCTGCCAGGGGAAGTGTTGTACATGGTCTCCGTCGAGATGGCCGCCGGCCCGGTACCGACGATGACGGACGGCGGCTGCTTCCGACCGATCTCGCTGTTGAGGTCGCTCTTTTCGCTGCGCAAAAACAAACTCGGTTATTGCTGTGCCGAGGGAACCTCCCACGGGGAGCGGGAGAGGGCAAACAGGAACGAAGCAGCGTCCGTGCAGTTTCCATCTGCTCTGAACGGGGAATGAAATCGTGTCCGTCACGGAAATTTCCGCGCTGCAGGAGGTGAGGTGATGCCTTACCCCGGGGGTTGGCGGTTCGTTCCTTACCTTTCGAGGTCGGCCGGCCTGAAGTCGCCTCTCCCTGAAACGAACAAACGAACTGGTCAAAATGATACCGAAGACCGCTTTGACGAA
Source organism: Ricinus marginatus (assembly GCA_028565995.1). NCBI lineage: Eukaryota > Metazoa > Arthropoda > Insecta > Psocodea > Ricinidae > Ricinus > Ricinus marginatus. Next base: position 19,618 of record JAOWBB010001474.1, on the reverse strand, counting down.
AAAAATTTTTCCGCCTCCGAGGATGGGAACACTCACTCGCAAAGCAGCATTTCTCCCTTCTCACGACGTAAATGGCCACGAAAACGGAAAAGAGAAAGACGAGGAGACAACCGGCAGCAATGCTCAGCAGCGTGGTCATCGGAACTGGTTCTGTAAAAAAATAAAAGAGAAACCTGAGCGGACTGCGGGAAGGTGCCCGTGACGCTGTTCGTGCTGACGAAAGAAGGAAGAGAGACTGGAAAAGGCGTGAAACGTGAAAATTACATACCGTGGTGCATCATGCTGAGAAGCGTGGTCGTCCACATCGGCTCTGGAATTAAAAAAATAAGCAAAAGCTTATTAGATTCGTTCTCTTAAGGAGTTGCTCCCAGCTCAGCTTTCGTGCTGAATCCTCAAGCGAAAGCCCAGGCTCCGGCAGCGAGAATGATACAAGAAGGATCTGGAAAAGCGCGGAGCATTCGTCCGCTACCTCGACAACGTTAATTGTCTTAGGGGGTTAGCGTGGCTTTTCCGGCACCCCGTGAGGACGTTCTTTGTGGGGGTTCTTAATTTTTTTTATTTATCAACCCCATTACCCCATACGATCGACCCTGCAGTCCGGCACCGCTTCATGAGTCCCGAGCGCTTCGATTCGTCTTTTTCGGCGGTTTTTCCCTTAACCCGTTGGAAATTTAATGTTTCGTCGTGCCGCGGCTGAAAAATCGGTTTACTCCCATTTTAAACCTTTTCGCGGTGGGAATTCGAAGTCGGGAAAGCCCATTTGCGACTCTTCGCAATCGGGGGTGAGGCAGGCGCTCTTAGCACACCCGGGGTGCACTCCGGGGGGGGACCGTTTGCCGACTTTCGCATGCTTTTTGAAAGCATCGAGCATCGAAAGAGAGATACCGACGCCGTGCCCGATCTCCGGCTCCCGCTCGCAAATGCAGTGCCATCAAACGTCACGCGCCGGGATAATCTCTTATTAGAGCACTTCTTCAATAAATCCTCCAGCGCCTTTAATGCCGGATCGAAAAAGGAATGGCGGAAGACAAGGAAAGGTTGTCAGATACAGTTGCATGATAAGTAGGTGAATATAAGAGTGCTTTTTCGTTCACTCGCATTAGAAGGGTGAAGTTTCCTGCGTATCTCGTCCTGCGAAGCGTTAACTTGCGTCACGGTGGCTGTCGGTGAACATCGGAGGCCTGACTCCGGAATCGGAATCGAAACCCGAAAATCCGAAGCTGTGAAAGGAGAATTCTTTGGGCAAATTGAATTCTCGAAGGCGATCGTTAAAAAAGTGGGCCCCATTTGTGCCGAAGGATTCGCTGCCCCCTGAAGGAGAAGGTTTCATCCGAACGATCGTGAAAATGTTGCCGGGGCTGTCGCGTCCGGATGAGAATTTTATTACGACTCCAGCAGCGGCTGCTGGAGCGAATGTCTTCGGGTGCTTCGAACAACTGCGAAGCATTTTCGAAGGAGGTCGTTCGGTAAAAAGGAAATGAAATCTGCTCGGAATTTTCAAACCTTGACCCATCACCGTGCTGTGTTGTGCATGCCTCCCCCCCTCGGGGGCTTCGAAACTTACCCCTGACGGTCAAATGGACGGCATGCCTGTCCGAACCTTTTTCGTTTTCCACGGCCAGATAGTAACTCCTCGAATCGGATGGTTCGACGTCTTGCACGTGCAATCGGGCCTCGTAGCAGTCTTCCCTCTCGTCTTCTACAAGCTCGGCTTGGTACCTGCCGTTCGGCTTGCCGGTCTCGACGAATTCCGAGCCCCATTCCCAGAGAGCTCTTTTCGGCCTGGGATCCGCGCAGACCATGAGTCTCAGCACCGCCTCCTCTCCTCGCACGGCCAGAACTTCCCTGGTCCCGGCGTGGCGAAGCACTTGCGGAGCCCCTGACCGTAAAAGAACAAAGTTAAGAGAGGAGAGCTGAAAGAAAATGTACAATTTCCTACCCCCATCCCGGAGCTCCGGGGCATCCCCAAACCTGGAAGCTGTCAAGCAGAAGGTACGAGGGACGGCTCCTCCCGCGTCATTTTCAATCTGACAGTTGCAAAAGCCATCGAGATTGGGAAAAAGCAGACGGTAAAAAGCGGGCTAACCGCTCGTGCAGAGAAGACGACACCTCGCTCTCCGCTCTTTGACGACAGATCTCATTTCTCATGTCGCACTTCCCAAAATAAAAGTGTGGAAGTACGGCGAAAGAGACCGATTCGCGCCTTGCCTAAGGCCGAAGGCACTCTCCGTCAAAATACTGGAAGAAGAATTTTCGTACGGGGTGAAAAAAGCCCTCGCAAATAATCATCCCTCCGTTCGAGAATCGCGAATTCCACTCGCTCCACCATTTTCTCGACATCCCAAAGGAAGAAAAAAGGAATTTCGGACGAGGCGACGGATATCCGAGGAAAGGATCTGCCGTCCAGGTCGTCTTCGGGATGGGAAACCTCGTCACCGGGTAAACTTCCGGCATCTGCTGCTCTCAATATTTATGCGAAATTACCTGCAATATCTGAGTAACGACAGCGATAAATTTTCAGATTCGTGAGGGGCAAAGACATTATGCACGGGGACGGAAGGTAGTTCCGACGGGCAAGGAGAGGAAGTTATCCAAGTTCGGCGAAAGCTCTTCCCGGGCTCCCACACCAAAGGAAGACCCTGCGGGGCTTCGCGCATGCAAATTAAATGGGATAACGACGAGGAGGACACATCATCCACGTTCTTTGCCGTCAGCTTTTCCCGATGAGCCCTCGCTCCCTTGCCAACTTCCTTGCCGTCCTTCCGCGAACGGCAGCGCCGATAAAAGCCTCGAAGGGCGAAAATACAACGGGAACCGCCTTCGACGGGAGTCCGCGGCAAAGGGAACGACCCCGGATCGCCGAGCGAGAAAAACGGCGTCCGCCCCCTAACCGGAAATCCTCCTTACCGACTACTTGCACCGTGATGGGTTCGCTGTCGACGATCCTTTCGATTCCGCCGATGACGTTGGACACCTTGCAAATGTATTCGCCCTGGTAATCGTAGGTTATGTTGGCGATTCGAAGCTTCGCTTCCGAGCCACGCGTGAAAAGCGTATCCGCTGCTGTCGGCACTTTCTGAAGCCACTGGTATTTCGGGGAAGGATTTCCTTCCGCCTCGCAGCCGAAGGTAGCATCCGAGTAGAGAGGCGCCGTCGTCAGTCTCGTCGGCCCGACTTTTCTTATTCTGGGAGGATCTGCAAAATGCGAATTGCGTTAGCCCGAAGCCCGCGCTGAATCGTAGCCTTTCCTCGGGCATCGATTCGGGGGACGGGGAAAATCGCTCCGGCAGCGGGAAACATCATAAACTTTTGATATATCACCCACGGAGGAAAACGAGGGCCGGTTTTCGGCAAAAATTTCCCGAGACCCGCCGGACATTCCGGAGGAATCTCCCTCTGGAACCTCGCCCTTCTCGCTCCGAAATTAATGTGGAAATTTTAACCGCTTTTCACCGGGGCCCCGTTCCAGGTTTTGTTGTTTCACGTAACCGGAAAGTGATTGGAAGGCGCCGGGTCAGGGATAATCCGCCGAAACTTTTAATAAATGCAATAAACATTGCAAGTGGGAATTTCGATCGCGTTTCGGCGCAAAAAAAAAAAAAAAAATCTGTAAATATTATTTTTATCTTTAGAGCTGGCGAATGATTCGCGAATCGCCTTTTTAAACGTAAAAGATAATTTGCGTTTGCTCGGAGGAAAAAAACGCGGCACTGAAATTCGCAGCAGGTTTTTCGCGTTGGTTGCGAGAGAGTCGGACCGTTCCGTGGCGGTGCCGTGCTGCTTCCTCCCTTGCTGCTGCCGGAAGATCTGCCGTCGGGGCAGTCTTCTGAACGCGGTCGAGGGTGCCGGGCGGCAGGAGCAAGACCCGGAGATGCGATGGAAAAGTTTCGCTCGGAAAAGCTCCCGAGATCCAAAATAAAGCAGGACGAAAATTATTCTACGTTGAAGGGGATTTTCATTCGCCATTAGGAGAGGTTGCGAACGTGAACCCTCGTTGAACCTTTCGGATTAGATTAAAACGCTTTTATGGTTCCGTAAATTATGAATTATTTTTATGAGTTTCTCTAAATGAGAAACCGGCACGCGCTGCTCTTGACCGCAGGTTTTAACCGGCGGCATCTTCCGCCGCTTCCGGGTCCCCGAGCTCTTTCAGCGACGGCTTCCGGTTGGAAAACTCGACGCTGGATCCTTCGTCGATGGCAGAAGCCCTTTTTGGACCGGAAGCTTTTAAGCCCCGCGGATGCCGAATTCGACTGTGCAGATAGCTCCGAATTTTTCCGCCCTGGAACCCGCCTCGGTTTCGAAAAGGGAAATGGCCGCGTGTTCCGTGAGGATTTACTTACATTTGACGTCGATCACCGCCGAAAGCGGGACGCTGATTCCGACGCTGTTTTCCGCCTCGCAGTAGTACGACCCCGAGTCCCTCCTCTTGACCGGTCTGAACTGCAAGATGTCCATCGTGCTGACTATTTGCTGCTCGCCCAGCTTCCAGCGGACCGTCGACGGAGGATTCGAATCGACCAAGCACCTCAGAACCACCGTGTCCTTGCCTTCCTCCAGGTCGATGGTCGGCACTCCCTCCAGCCTGACCTCGGGAGCATCTGAAATCGCGAAAGGACCTACGTCTGAGATTGCTGCGGGATGGCGTCGCGAATCGTCGTCGCCGGACGACTCCCACCGGAGCAAATGATGTCTCCGGGCGGTTTCGATTTCGCGGCAAGGAGCCGATCGCCACGATTCCCGCTTTTCCGAGCCTTCCGAGTCGCTGCCGAAGAAAATCCCCGTTCGCGCCCCTTTAGGGATTTTTCCCCAAATTTTGCAACTTTTACATTTTCCGCGGCTTTTCATCCGACAAATTCCGATTCCGCGTGGTGCGTTCGAAGCTCGGATCGTAACCGACGGTCAAATGGTCTTCGAACTCCCAAAAACCTGTCCTACCTTTGATGTCGGAGATTTTCCTCACGGACGAATTTTGTTTGGCATTTGAATTCCGAAGGTCTTTCTCGCCCGAAAGAAGTTTAGCGAAGCTTTTTCCGAACGAGATCAATCCACTGACCGGGAAGGGATTCCACGATCATCTTGATCGGGAAGCCATGCCGCAGAGGACGGCAGATCTCGGGGATTGCAAGAGAAACAATTTTATTTTAATCTGACCCATGCAAATGATTCCAGGGTGGATCGGGGAAGTTGCAACTGTCGAGGGAAACCTTTTCATTTCGATATTTTTTCGATTCCTTCACTTGCCGAGCGGCAGGGCGTCCCGAAGACAATTTCGTCCGTTGAAAAAGTCGGCAGCAATCTCGTTCGTCCATCGGCGTATCATATGAAACGTGGAATGCGAAGTGAAGAGCGCCGTTCCTGCGGAGGTACGAAGGAAACGCTGCTGTCAGTAGTTTGACCTGACGGTTCATCATATTCCGCCAAGTTTTTCGCGAATCGGGCAAAAGTGACGAAGAGCGGGGAAAAAGAAAAAAAAACCCATTCGGGGATTATTCGTTAATCTGCAATAAAAGCGGATTACTCGTAAGATAATGTAAGCTAAGCCGTTCAAAAAATTTCACAATCTTAGGCTTATTTCGCATGTCGAGAATCGCGCGACTTTCGTGGGTTGGCAGAACCGATTAATTCAGCAAATAAATATGGAGTCACGGGTCATGGAACATCACACAGCGAGTGCTTCCCCATCTACTGCGCGTTCGCATACTTTCTCAGTGCGCTCTTCGCCGGGGATACAGAGAACGACATGAGGCTACCGTTCGTCCGCTTTTTGGCGTGGTCTACCGCTCTCTTCTTCGCGAAAGCGGAGAATCTTTCGAACAAAATCGAAATACCGGAAGACGCCGCGAAGGAACTCGTGAAACTGAAATGGTACGCGTTTGGAACTCCGCGCGATGCAAGCCTTTCGAGCTTGTTCCGAAAGAAAGAAGAAACCGTCCGGGCACACACTCCACTGGGCGCCGTCACCGGAGTTGTTAGGGCAACCTGCAACAGAAACACCCCTTACGCCGCTTTCTTCGGGGTGCCGTACGCAAAGCCGCCGGTCGGTCCGTTGAGGTTTCAGGTGAGATTTTCCCTCGACGGAAACGGAAGCGCGCGCCCCATTCACGGACCAGGAGTCGCCCTCGGCTGGGAAGTATTTCCATTTTTTGTTTTTTTTTTTTACCCGACCGGATCGGAGCCCCGAATCCGCGGGTTGCAAGCCACTCCTTCGAGCTTCCTCGGCGGAAGAACGTGGAGGGCTCCGGAAGTTGACAATTAGCAATCCGGAAATTCCGATCGAAACTTTTTCGGTTTGCCCTCCCTGCTCCGAATGAGATAGGCAACGCACGGTTGGAAGTGTCGGATGCGTTAAACGCAGGAAAAGTTTCCGGGCGATTTTTCCGTCCCCGGCACGACGTCAAAGCCGGGAAAATTTCAAAAATCTCAGCAATCAAGACTTTTTTTTTTTTTTTTTTTTTTTTTTCAGCTGTTTAAACATTCATTATGAAGACTTTTCATTGTGAGGCAAGGATCGTAATTCGACTAATTTCGCCGGCTTGGGAGGATCGGAAGGAAACTGATGAGGGGTGGGGGGGGGAAGGCGGAAAAAGGAAAAAAGGTTGAAGAGGAGCCCCGCCCCGGAAAATTCCGAAATGTTCCCCCGAAAAAATTTGGGGAAAATTGAAACTGGAAAGCGAAAGGGACTTCGAAAGAATCGGCGGCTCCCGAGCTTTCCCATTTTTTCCTAATCAAAAAGAAGTTTGAAAAAAATCTCCGCGAACGATTCCCGGAGCTTTCGGGGCCTTCCGAAGGAGCTTAACGGTTTTCGTCGGATCGGAATCGTGCAAATCCCTTTTGGGGAATCGTGAAAAAATGACCGCGTCGTCGTCGGAAAAAGCTCCGAAATCCATTTATCAGCCGGGAAATCCAATCTTACCCAATCAAAAGCTTCTAATCCTTCCCGATTCTTACATTTCCTTACCAAAACAATGATTTGCGGCGTTCGAGAGCTTTCTTGAATTATGGATTTTCGCTGAGTGGGGAGCCGGAGAACGGGCTTCTGATTGATGGATTTCGGCGGATAATTTACGGAGCCAATTTTTTCAGCCGGGAATCTCTTCATTTGAAATTTATTGGTGCCTCCCACCCCCCACCCCCCCGGCGATAATTGATCCCGTCAGAGCGGAAAGCTCGGGGGGTTTGTTGCTGTCGAGGATCGCGGGATCGGCGCCGTCCTTGCCGCGGCATCGGAAAAAACGGAAAAGTTAAGAATTCGGATCGATCGAACTTGTTGCAGGCACCGTTGGAGGCGGAACCCTGGGACGGAGTTTGGGATGCCACCTTCGAGAGGCCCTCCTGCCTGCAGTTCAACGGAGACGACAGCGAGAGCGAAGACTGCCTGTACGTGAACGTTTACACCCCAAATTACAAATCCCGAGGCGGGCCTTTGCCGGTGATGGTTTTCATACACGGAGGAGCTTTCATCGGAGGTTCCAGCAGCTCCGCCATATACGGACCGGATTTTCTCGTCGAGAAGGGAGTGGTCCTCGTCACGTTCAACTACCGACTCGGCCCTCTCGGTTGGTTCCTCCGTAATGACGTTCTTTGTGCGTTTTGAAAGCTCTTTTTTTTTTTAAAAAAAAAAAAAAAAATTCCCGCCTTTCCAGGCTTCATCAGCTTTCAGAACGACAGGGTGCCCGGTAACGCGGGCCTCAAGGATCAGAACCTCGCTTTGAAATGGGTTCAAAAGAACATAGCAAGCTTCGGTGGAGATCCGAACAAAGTGACGCTTTTCGGGGAGAGTGCCGGATCCGCATCCGTCAATTACCACATCTTCTCCAAAGCTTCAGAAGGTTGGAAGGATCAGTTTTCTCTATAAAATAAAGAAAAAGCTTAAATAAAAAATCGCGATGCCGGGAAATTCTCTCCAGGTTTGACGTCGGCCTCAAACCTCAAAGGAAAACGGAAATCGGAATTTTTTCGGTCGCCGGAAATCAAGGTAGTAACGTTTTACTTAAGCGATCTGATTAGGGAGGTTTTGCGGTTCCGAAGAGAACGAATATTTAGAGCCACGAAGATGAAGTTGTCGTCGGCGGGTCGAATATGTTTTGTGCCGGCAAAAAGGTAAGGCGGAGACAAATTCTGGGGGCCGTGCAACCTCCGCCGAGGGACGTAATACCCAAAGGCACAGAACGGAACCGGAAAAGGCCGAACTTGCCCTTTTTCGCGAGCCTCTCCGAGGTTCACCGCAAGTCCCGCATCTTTCAGGTCTCTTCCACGGCGCCATCATGCAGAGCGGCGTCGTCGTCTCGCCTTGGGCGTACGTCCCGGCTGAAAAATCCGTCAGAAACGCCCGCAGCCTGGCTCAAAAGGTCGGCTGCAACGCGTCCGAATCCGCAGCGGACGAAATCATAGACTGCTTGATGAACGTTCCAGCCAGGACTCTCACGGACAACCAAGAGGGATTTTTAAGCCTGGAGGTGATGCCCGATGTCGATTTTCCCATTTTGATCCCACGTCCGGACGAACTAAAACTGAAGTTTCATCGACAGGATATCTTGGCTTCGAGACCGTTTGCCTTCGTGCCGACAACAGAACCGGACGTGGAAGGAGCATTTATTGCGGACGTCCCCACGAACATTCTCCACGGCGGAAACTATTCCGCGGTGCCCACGATGATAGGCACCAACTCCAGAGAAGGTCTAATCGTCCTGCCGGGTGAGGCGGCTTTGCTCTCCCATCAAAACAGGTCTGCTGGGAGTAAATTTCGGTTCTCACAAATGCGAAATGTAAATTTGCAGTGTTGAAGAGAGTGGATCCGCTGGGGATCGGCATAACCGCCCTGGGCACGAATCTGGGCGCATTCGTCCCGTTCAAAATAACGAGGGACGCCTTGAAGGCGGTCCACGAGGTGATCAAAAATTTCTACTTCGGCAATCGGCCCGTGTCCATCTTCACCCGGGATCTTCTCCTGAACGTGAGTGCCCTCGCTTGACGCTTTTCTTTCGCCTGCCTTGACGCAACGGGTGCTCAAACCGAAATTTTCCTTCCCGAAAGCTCATCACGGATTTGGAGTTCACGATGCCCACTCAGCACGTCGCCGCCGTGTTCGCAAAATCCTCTCGGCCCGTTTACAACTACCTTTTCACCTACGACGGCTCGTACGCCTTCTACAAGTCCAGGATCGGGCTGAAGGAGGAGCCCGGGGTGTGCCACGGCGACGAACTCGGGTACCTCTTCCACGACGGCGCAGTTCACCCTTGCGGCAAAGCCCGGGGATCGAAGGCGGATCGCGAATCCGAGAGGATGATCGACATCATGACGGATTTGTGGACGAATTTCGCGAAAGTCGGGTGGGTGACGGCTCCCGGTTTCGGGGCACCGACTGCCCTCGGCTGCGAATCGCTGACTCTTACCTTCCTTTTTCTTTTGCGATCCAGGAACCCGACGACAAAGGACAGGCTCTCTGCCGCAGAATGGGAGCCCTTCAACGGAGGTGACTGCAAGTACATGAATATCGGGAAAAATTTGATGCTCGAAAGCGCCCCGCTGAAGAGCAAAATGGATTTTTGGTACAATCTTGTGATGAAGTACGTTCAACTGTGATGTGCCGAAGACTCCGGATTTAAAAACTTATTTTTGTGAACATTTTTATTCGACTGCTTAAATCCGACTGCGCTGCATTTCGTTAGTCGCACAATTATATCAAGATAAATGTTAATGATCGTCGTGGGTGGGTCTTTTGCTGAATTTTTCCCGCGCTTTTATCCCCGCCTCGAATCCGAACAGGAATTAAGCCCCGGCTGAGAGATTCTCGACAAGAAATCCGTCGAGTGTTCATCAAGATGCGCGGAAAAGGAAATGTAAAAGCTCTGCACGCGGCAGTTCCAGCTTGTCATCCGGAATTTCTTTCACATGTTTAAAAAAGCAATTTCCAAGTTTTGTCACTGAATTGATTCGATAAGCTCCCTGCAAAAGCTCTCAGATAGGCAATTTAAGCCCTTCTCCGCGTGCGCTTGCAGCCGCCCTCTTTCCGTTCTTCCACGTTCGGCGGATCGGGGAAATTTAAGGGCTTAATATCATCCCGTCACGCAGATATGACGTACGATTTTTGCCGGAAGCTTCGGGCGATTAACGATCGCTGACTATCGCTTCTCGGGGGAATGAAATTTCAAGAGATCCTTAGACCGGAAAAGCTCGGCTAATGTGAATCGGAAGGACGGGGCGTTCGGCCGGCGACGTTTCGAATTATAAGACCGAAAGGGGGAAATTTCGCGTTCGGGCAAAAGGATCGCTTTAATCAGGGAAGCCGGACAAAAGGAACCCGAAGAGAGGATCCCAAAGAGAGAGGTGGATTAACTTTCGTTTCGCTCGCAGAAAAGAAGAAAAGGTTTTCCGCTGATCATTAAGGTTTTGGCCGAGGGGAGTCGTCAATCGGGGAAGGCAAGAAACCGGGTAATTTGAATGCCGCCCGCAAAGGATGACACGGCGAGATTGTGGCTTCGAGTTTTTCAAAGCCCGCGCTGTCGGACCGCTCTTCTGGAGTCCGTCTCCGGCGAAAACCCCGTTCTCCTGCGCGTGGCGGACGGGAAAAAAGTATTGCGATTTTGCGAGCCCGCGAAGGAAATTCAAATAAATTATTCCCTTTGACTCGTTTTCCTCCCGAAAAAGTAGCTGGGAAAACTTTACGAGAAGTTTAACTCGCGGATGAATCAAATTAATTTTTCGCAAGGGAAAATTACCTGGCTCGTCTTCTGCTTTGCCCCGGCCCGAGTCGCGGCAGCCTCGAGGAATCCTTTTCGGCTAAATTCCAAATTGCGATTTCCCAAGTCGTCGAATACGGGGCGGGACGGTCGAAAAGGATGCTTTCCCAGCCCAAACCCCGATGCCGTGGCGCCGCGAGGTACCGAAGGTACCTTTCGCGGGGGGCAGCGTCCGTTCTACCTGTTTGCGTAAATGGAAAATATTCGGACGCGAAAGACGAGATTTTCCTGCTCGCGCTTACTTGAGCTGCGGATTCGAATCCGCGATGCCTTCCATCGGCTTAAGTCGAGCAATGCGAAATCGAACTGTTGATCGAGTTGTAACGAGAACCATGCAAAGGCTCGACAATCTCGATGAGGACGGGATAAAAGAGCTTGCGATCATAACTTTAATGGGAAACCTTTAGCAGACTGATGAAAAGGCCAATCTTGTTGCTCGGAGATGGAGTTTATGGGGTAGGTAAAATTGAATCTGAACAGGAGCCGAAAACGGATCCACATGCTGCGGGATTGGGCTCGCCTTCTCTTCTGCTTTCCTTTCGGAAACATCCGAAGTCCTCACTGCATTTAAACCATCTCCGCATTTTTCGAAAAATCTTCCTTTACGTCCCTTTATTTGGTCAGATTTCAAGCACTTCGCGAAAAGGTCAAAAATCGCTTTCCCGGGAAGGGCTCGGCGCACCCATTTTTTTCTTTTTTTTTACTGGAGCCCGGAAAACCGGGGAATCGATTTTGGAAGGCTGAAAATGCGAAAAGGTTCCCGAAAAAAAAAAAAAAAAAGGAATTTGCAGTCTAGCAGATATCCGGAGAATGTGCTTTTGGTCTTTCTTGGCACCTTCTTTTGTAAACTTCGCTGTAGCAGTTTAAAAGTAAATCATCCATTATTCTTGTGCAGAGAGAATATTTCTTTTCTCTTTGTCATTTCAAGGCGCCTCTCTCCATCCATTACCGTATGCTCCATCCGAAGAAGTAAAATTTCCGTTCTGACGTCTCCCCAAATCCGATTCGATCTCCTGCAGTCGCTTCTCGATACGGTTTTGTATATTGTGTGCATATTGAACATTTTGGAAATATGAGTCGCGGGAATGTTAGATTGGATTGATTTTCTCCGGCTACGCAGACGAGCCATAAAGTCAAATAAGAATGGATAAAAGAATATGAAGAAGAACGTTTATGCCCAAAATTCATGCGAAAAATAAATTGAGGTTATATATTAAGATTAGATGGAATGAGAAAGATTGAAAAAAAGGTTTCCCGTCGTAGATTTTGGAGCGGAGAGGCACAAGCTCTGAAGGAAACAAATATAACAGTCAAATACAGAAAATTTTTGATGCAGTAAAGGGAGGATTCGGCAAAAAGGGTTCTATAAGTTTTCTGCTGCAGCAGCATTTTCGAAATCGAATGGTTTCGCCTCATACGAGCTGCGAACCTTTCATTTAATATCGCATTGACGGATTACAAACATTTTTGCGCTAATAAAACTCACTTTCCAATTTAACTTTTCATTTTTCGATTGTAGATGTCTAAAATTGCGAATATCTGCCACGGGTGCGGAGCGAAATCAGAAAAATGTCGCGAAAACTTTTCCGAGTCAGCGGAAGGCCTTCCACTTCGTTCGAGCCCTTTCCATTTCCTGTTCATTTTTTTTTGCCTTGCGAGCCTGAAATTATGCATCTTCCTTTCCGATCCGGCAGCTCACGCCGTTTCGCATGCGGTCGGGCAAGTCCGAAAGCGGATAACACATGGGCCGCGCGTTGAATATAATAAAGCATTCGAGCGAATATTTATTGTTCCTCTGCTGGAGGGATGCTGCGGTCCAAGGTCGTCCGATTTAATTTATGAACCACCGGCGAGAGAACAAAATGAACGTTAAGTTCTCTTTGCGGATGGGCCAGAGATTATTTTTGTCGCTGAGGCCTCGAAGAAAAACCCAAGCAGACGGCTCGGGGGTAGTTTTCGGGAATTCGGGACGATTTGCCGTTTCGAGTCGATCCAGGTGCAGCGGCCGAACGCCGGAAGAAGTGCGTGAGACGTTGCCGCATTACCTCCGCACATGCAAAAACTTCGCCTGCAACGGGCGATGGCTCCGCCCACCGCCTTAAAAGGAAGGAAGCCGATTGGCGGGTTAAATGAGGCGAAATGCGAGCCGGCGACCCGATTGGGCAAAATTCGTCATCGGCTACCTCGAGTTTCTTGTGAAAACATTTCAGTAGAGCAGGATTAAAAGTGCGCATTGATTCAAAGGAGAGTGAAGTGGCGGTGGGCGGAGAAAAATATGGCGGCCCACCGGGAATTTTAACGGACGATTACATCGTTTTCTTAATTGCCACCTGTTAATTCACACTGGAGCCGGAATTTTATTTCAAACGAGAAATGTTTTCGTTTCATTCGGAAAATTTCTCAGGGAAATAATGCAATAACTTTAAATGTTTTCGCGAGGGGCACCTGAAATCAATCATCGAATCAAAGGAAAGGCGCCGGAAGATTCAAGCGGAAGAAATCGCGCAGATGGCGTCGGTCGCATTCCTTTGACAAATAGCCCGCAAATGCGTTTCAGCGTCGGAGCGAGAATTCCCATTCGCCATGACACCGCGGACCGGGACGGCGAGGGAAGAGGGAATCGATATATCTCGAAAGGATTTTGCAAGATGCCAATAAATCGAATCGATACCGGAAAAAATCTTATTTCGAAGGAAGCCATCTCCGTCCGTCGATTTTAGCGTACGATTATTGCTTTCAATAATTCATCCTTCCATATTTTCTGCACAAGTATTGTATTTTCATTTTTTTCGTCAAAAGCGACGCCTGTTTCGGGGTCCGTTCGACCATCGGACCGTCTCCTTCCGTACTCCGAAGCACGCGATTTTTCCCACCCGAGGGAACGCCCGAATCGCGACACGCTTCGCGAGGCTTAATTTTCGCCAAATCCGGTCCGATTTTTCAATGTAGATCGGGAGCATCTGGGAGCGGACGAAACGATCGAAGATCCCCGTGGGATTAACGCGTTCGTAATTGCAGAAGAAGAAGCCCGGAGGATAAATGGAAACTTTTCCGACATCGCAGAAGAAAATCATCGCAATCGTGAAGACAGCGCGAAAACGTTCAAAATCATTCGTTTTCTGCATGCGGGGTGAGCCTCCGAGGGTTGCAGAACTTACATTTCACGTCCAGTCGAACTTGTACTTCCTGGGATTCCTTGGGGTAGGACTTGTGGAGAGCCACGCACCTCAGCGTTCTTCCGTAGAGATCTTTCGTGTAGACAATGTCAAGGAGTGAAGTCGCTACCCAGGTTCGGTTGTTGTCCATTTCCGGGGCGTTGCTCTGCTTGCTGCCGACGAGAAGTTCTTTATCGCCTGCAAAAAATTGTCCGGCGGTAAATCCCGGTTTCCCGGCCGAAAATCCGTTTGATTTCCGGGCGTCTCCAATTCGTTCTCGAGGTAATGCCATTTGTGGCTGCTGCCGGAAAAAACGAACGAGCGTTCGTGAAAAAAAAAAAAAATGTCGGAGCATTGCACGGGATCAACTTACCCAGGAACCACTTGAGACGTGCCGGAGGGTTACCGTATCTGCTAAGACATTTCACGGTGATCGTCTTGCCCACGTCGGAGCTTATGTTGTTCCCGGGGGAGACCGTCGTGCTGTTGACTTCGATGCGGGGCCACTGCGGTGCCACTGGAAAATAAATTACGAAAATTACCGCCGCTCCGGAAAAGTCCTTTGGGAGAAACACGCGTGAAACTAATTCCCGGTTTTTTTTTTTCTCTCTCTCTCTTTCTTCTTTTTCAAGATTTGCTCCACGAGACTGGAAATCGGAGGAAAAACAAGGCGTTTACAAAAATCGTCGGGTGATTCTTCGATTACAGGCAAGAGTCAGGAAAGGTTTTCCCGGTTTCGGTGCAGGGCCGCCAAATTTATTTCATTCCACTATGGAAATTTACCAAAAGACCCGTTCCCGTCTCGTAAAATATGTCGCCGATTCCGTCTGAAAAGGAAACCAGCCACCGCGTCACCCTGCCAAGGTTTCCCCTTAAATAAAAGCTCTATCGAAAGCGATTAAATTTCTCCCTGGAGAATTTAACCGGAGAGCCGACGATCTCCAGGGTGCCCCGCTTCTTTTTGGGCCGCGGGAGGCAACAAATCCTTCTGGAAATTCGCGTTGCCGACGCAGTCGGTTGACCATTTTTCCTTTGGCGAGGGGGTCCGACTTTAAAGTGAAATTTCACGCGACTTCGGCGGCGTGGAACCGGGCTCTCACCTCTGCAGTCGCTCCTTCCCCCGATTCGAGTTCGAGTTCCGACAGTGCGAGAAACAGGAAAATCGCGCTGCTGACAAGACAAATATCCGGCCTCCGCTTTTTTTTTTTTTTTTTTTTTTTTATTCATCTTTTCTTTCGGAAAGTTGTTTAACAATTCGTTTGCGAGCTAATTTGAGCGAAATCTTCCCAAGTTTTTGCTTCCTTTCCTTTTTTTCCCCCCGCTGCGTGCGGCTTCCGAAAAGTGATTTTCGGTTCCGCGCATTTCCAGTTTCCCCCCCCCCAGCTCCCCGCTTTCATCATCTCCAGTTCGCCTCATCCCCGATAAAATGGAAAGAAAAATGTTTTCGCTGGAAAAGGAAAAAAAAAAAAAAGTACGCGGAAACTGTCAAGCTATCAACTTTCCTTTTCTTCTGCTCCGTGACCGCTGCTGACTTATTCAAATGAATTACTCGACTCGTCGCCGGGAAAATGGGGAAATGGCGCTGCACGTATTTCCCCGGGTTTTTCCGAATAAGAGGATGCCATTACCATCACATTAAAAATCAAATCACTAATAACAACCGTATTTATATGTACATTGATACAATATCAAGAGTATTAATAACGTGGTATTATTAATCGTGCGAAATTTCTGCCTTCTCTGATCTTTGAATGCGACTTAAAAATTTTAAATAAACCGAGGAAAAATTAAATTTTGTTATTTAACTATCTGAATTTATATCACTGAATTTAAGTACGTACAAAACTCGAGAATAAGTTTCTGCTTTTATCTTGTCCATCCACTGGAAAAAAGGCTTTGAAAGATTGTTAAAGTTAACGAAAAACGTAAAAAAAAAAAAAAAAAAAAAAAAATTTTAAATTATCCGAATGTCCGGGTTTGTCGGAGTTAGGAAAATTTTCATGTTTGGAAAACGGAGAAGTATTCAAAGTATGGAAACAGGTTCTTGGATACCGTTTGACTGTGTGCGCAGAATGGAGAAAGAGGAAATTTTCCCTCGAGAGGGCCAGGCCCCCGGAGGGGTTTTTCGGCTTCGATCCAGCGTCCTTTCTTCCGAACGGCGACTCGACTTCCTCTTCCCGAAACGTGGCAGTCGCACTTCCGCTCATTCCGCCTCCGCGAGCCACGAAAATCGTAATCGGTTTTCCGAGTCAAATGCGACCAATTTTTTTTTTTTTGTTTGTTTTGTTTATTTTTCTTCATTCGTTGCTGCGGAAAAGCTCCATTTGTCTTCTTCGCATGGCGAGGAATTCAAAAAATTTGCAATTTTGGAAATTCCCAGGGTTATGTGAGTGGGAAAGGCAGAAAAGAGAAAAAAAAAAAAAAGGTATCGACCCCATGCGAACCTTGAACCTTTTCGACCAAAAAATTTATCCGAATTCGTAAATCGTGCATTAAATTAGGATGGATGGAGGGCCGATCTGATGAAAGCTCTTTGCTTTCCCCGGGGGCTTTGCCTTTCTGGGGAAAAAACCGACTCAAAATATCTTAATAAAAAGCTCAAAGCTTTAATGTTTGTTCCTGGTAAATCGAGGTTTTTCTTTATTTTGCATGGAAAATTAAAGAAGAAAAATTTCTCTTTATGAAGCTTA
Source organism: Ricinus marginatus (assembly GCA_028565995.1). NCBI lineage: Eukaryota > Metazoa > Arthropoda > Insecta > Psocodea > Ricinidae > Ricinus > Ricinus marginatus. The sequence goes on along the minus strand of JAOWBB010001474.1, from coordinate 3,031 downwards.
GGAAATTAGTTTTGCACGAACATGGCGACGAAAGCTTTTAAGCTTCGGGCGCTTATTTCCATAAGTGAAGAATTATTATCGCTGCGATTTAGCTGCGAACAAAATTGAAAGTTCTTGCCGTAAGACGATAAGCGGGGGGTGCATTCAAATGCGAGACCGACAAGCGTTTTCCGATTCCCCGCCAAAATGGAAGCGCTGGAAGTCCGGTCCTTGCACGGCTGAAGGAGAGTGCTCCTGGATAAAGCAGAGGGAGGGAAAAAACCGGGTGACGAGTCTGGATTGGAACGCGCGAGGTTCGGAGCGTTTCGGGAGAGCGACTTCATCCCTGCCAAGCGCGAACCTTTCTAGGGTTGCGGAAACGATCGTCACAACTCCGAAAAGGGATACTGCAGGAACGGAGACGGTGCACCTCCCGTCTAAGGGGGGGGCAACGAAATTACACAAGACCCGATCTCCGACGAGGAACTCGAATCTTATTAAACATTAAGGAAATAGTCAGCGAAGATAAATGAAAACAAGGAGGCGGTGTCAGATATCAAATTGTTGTAAGAAAGAAAAGCAAGTGCTGCAGCGATTCCTTAGAGAATTTTAGATGTGAAATAAAACATTCACAACAAACGATAACGCTACAAAAAGGGTTGCCAACTGAAAACAATACTTCTTAACTTCCTCCCTTTTCATTCGAAAAACATTGCAGTAAAGCAGCAGCAAAAAAAAATTTTCACAAATTTTTTCATGACAGTTTCAAGGGAGGCAGAACTTTTCCTTCAGAAGGAATCCAAAAAATCCGAACTTTAGTTAATTCACGGGATGAGGAAAATGCAACCCCATCGAGGGATTGGAAGCAATATATTGCGGAAAATTCTAAAAAAAAAAAAAAAACCTGTAATGCTCTCGGCAATAGCCTTTGTCAGGAGGATCGCGCCATCTTCCGTCCACCATTTCTTTAACCGTTTCCTGCATCTCTGATGAAACGCAGCGGACCGAGGCGAACCCTTGTCTTCGAACCTTGCCGGAATGACCGATGCCGGCAATGCCAACCATTTGCAGGGATCGGGGGGAAGCAAAACGCTCCGGTCGTCCGTGAGAAAACTTTGGGTTTTCCGCCCCGGGGCTCGGACGATCCCCGACATCTTCGACGCTCAAGTCGTCTCCGGCCGAAGGCGCCGATCGTCCACGTGCGCCGACGATCCGCGTCTGCCGCGAGAGAACATCTTCGAAATAATTTCGCCAACCGCCGCTCGGAGTCGAGGAAACTCCCTTTCGACTCTCCGCTTTAGATCTCCGCCATTATCTGGATTCGAAAATCCTCTTTTAATGAAGAATTATTGGGCAAAGTTTTAAAATTGGGAGATTAAGTTTACAAACTTCATTCCTTCGATCTTTGTTCCTTTTCGCATTGTCGCACTTCATCCTTCGGAAAATTCCTTTCCCGCCCCGAGATCTAGCCAGCGCGGGAACCCGCGCCGGAGTCCCACCTTCGCCCAAAGTGGAAACCTCCGGCGACTCCAGCATGCGCTCACCGCACTATTAATCGGAAAATGTCCGGTGTGCCTTTCGTGTGCCGCTGCTTGTCTGGTGCCGTGGTTCGATCCGGCCACGGAATCGAGGGACCCATTTGACGGACGTGGAAGTAATCCCGGGATTTTAGGTCCTCGTCCGCCGGCTCAAGTGAAACACGGGAACGTTATTTTTATGGGCACAGCCGTAGGAGCTTTGTCGGCCTTTGTTCTTTTGATGATTTAGTTTTAAGCAGATGGAGGCCTAAAACGTGCTGAAAGCACTCTTCTTTCTTGGAGAACGGCTCAAAGGATAATCTTGTACGAAGTTTTCGAAAACGTTATACGACACAAAGAAACTTTTTCTCTTTCATACGCAGTGCCTGTTATATTAACTAAATCGGCTGCAGTATTTGCTTTGCAAAAAGTGAAAAATATGTGGGGCGCTTCACGATTTTGGGGCGCGGGCTTTGAACTGAACCCGCGACAGCCCATCCAAAATAGATTGCAAAACGTAAAATCTGAGTAATACTTTAGTTTTAATGTTTGTACGTAGTTTTTTTTTTTTTTTGGTCCCATCTGTGATTTATTTCCCCGGTTTTCCCCAGGACCTATTGCCCTTTGCTCCGTCTGCACGGATGCGTCCCGATCGGGGATAATAAATGTCGCCCGCATTATGGACGCGTGCAGAAGAGCGTGGGACCGGGTTGGATGGAAGCAAAAAACACGAGAAGTTTCTAAACTCAGATTTAAGACGGCAAAATTGCCCTCGGCCATTCGGTTATTAATTACTTCGCATTATAGAAGTTCATTTCCCTCGATCGCCAACTAAGGTTAGAACGCCTTTTTGATGACTGCTCCGGAGGAACCTCTCCCGGAGCCTCTTGCAGAAAAGGCTCCGACGCGTTTTCAGTCGCTCTGGATGACTTTTTGCTGAGGCTTTTTTAATTTTGAGCTCTAGGAAACCCACAAAAACGGAAAAACGGAGGAAATTCCGGCTTCGGCGGAATGGATTATCGCAATGACCAAACTTGTGCCGGGCAAAGCAGTCTTTGGCGATTCCTTCGGCCGCCTCTTAATATATCGCCTTATTCGTTCATATCCATAGCTGCAAACCCGATATCAAGAAACGCCCTTAGCTGGCGGTAATTCATTCTTTCGGGCGAATAAATCACAAAGATCAAAACGAGCGTGCCGCCGATAGCGCGGGACCATTCTTATCGGGGGATGAAGAAACGTTTGTCTCGAGACCGCCCTCGAAAACGATTTTTTTCGCAGTTTCACCCCGTATCGGAAGAAATGAAGAAAAAGGCTTCAGGAGCGAAATTTTTCGGGACAAAAAACAAGGAAAAGTCATTTTTCATCCTCTTCGACGTCGTGAAGCGAAGAGATTGGGCAGAGGACTCGTTTGCACTCGGCCCAAAATGGGTAACCCATATTTCAGAGGATCAGAAACATTTTGTATCCACAAAACTTGACGAATGCCACGTGCAATGCGTGAAACTTAACTCCGGCGGTGATCCCGAGGGGGG
>JAOWBB010001463.1:0-44155 GCA_028565995.1 Ricinus marginatus | reverse complement strand
GGGGGAGGGGGGGGGGACAAAAAAAGAAGTTACTGTCAGAAACTGATAGAGCTTAATTATAATATAAAAACAACCCTTATTTGAATATTAATTCCTTTTTTTTTCATTTTTATCTAACTATTTCCTCTAACTTATGGCCATAATAAATTCTTATTTTTTTTAAGGCTTTGCCGGAGGGTCGCCGTTAACGATTCCCTTGATTTAACTCGAAGCAAACATTGTCTCCGGCTTATTTTGTTTCCCGAGTGCAGTTCGCGCCCAGCCAGAGCCGGAGCCTCTCCTCCGGTTCACTTCGGTCTCGATTGAGAGAAGATGAAATTATCTGCAACTGATTAAAGTTCTTAAAACAAATCGTCTGCAATATGAAAACTCTCCCGTTACGACGTCTTTATAGTCATTGAAGACGCTAATGAAACGGGAAATTATCTTTTAGGGAGAAAGAAAAGGCGAAAGTCGGCGCGCAGCCTTTCGGTGTATTTAAGGCGAATTCGAGGTGCACGCATGAAGCGTTTTCCCGCTTTTCTCCGGCAATAAATTTTTACAGCGATTCACATTTTCAGCAGTTATCGCTGCCGTTCCCGCTTTGCGCAACGTCACGGCGAGGAGTTGGCGGCGATCTCGTTATTCGGAGCCAGGCCCCGTTGGGGAGCCACAGGGCGGAAGTGGGGGGGGAGGGTTTTGGCCTCCCTCCCCGCTTCGTCGGGGCCTCTGCAATGGATTTTTCTCATCCCCGGTCTTATCCTCTTTGGGAAATCCCGAGCTTTGGGGCATCGCGAAAGAATATCAGAATGAAAATAACCGGATTCAGTTCCGTCATCCGAGCGTTGCATTCATGTTCTTGTGATCTGTCGTCCAATCGCGGTTGCTCCAATTCCCGCAAAAGTCCACCGTGAGGGGAAGGCACGAGTGGCAGTCCGCGTTCGTTTTACCCGTGCGCCGCTTCTCCCTTTCGCGCGGGGTTAACTTGCGAGTTTAATTTATAATTTTTATTTAAATTCCCCAAACCAGGTGACAATTTCGCTGTCGGTTTATCGCGGATTCGATAGGTGCGCGGACTCGGCGTCCTGTTGCAAGAGCTTATATTGAACGAGTCAATATTAAAATGTATTTGTTTCTCTCCGCAGTGACAGTTTCAACAATAAAAACCGTTTCGCGTTTAATCCGATGAATAAATAAAAACACACGAATTCAATGATGCAAGAGGAATTTTACTGAGGAAGTGAAACGGGAGGCAGAAGGAGGCGCGAACAAAGCCGCGGATCGCTTTTAAATGAAATATAACAATAATGGTTGCTCCATTTTTGTTTCTGTCTTTTACGAAAATTGAAAAGGAAAATAATTGATATTCGAGATTGAGGAAAAGCGAATAATCCAGAAGACGTTTCACGGAACAAAAGCGGAAGGTAAAGGAAAACGATTTCGTTCGACGGATTTTTAGGTAAGGCACTGCCGCATTCACAAACCCTCGCCACATTACGGTTAGAACACCGGGGATGTTTCCATTTGAATCTGATACCAACTTTATGGCTGCTGCGGACGGCAAAGAAAGGAAAAAAGGAAAAAAAAAAAAAAAGCCGGAGCTCAATCCGCGAAATTAGTCGTTTTATAGGAAGAAAAGGGATTCGGGAAGAGGTTCGAAGCTTTTGGGAAGAAGCCTTTTATCAAAATGAAAAAATGAAACGAGCAATAGTAAAAGTTTTATTAGCTGAAGGGAATTTACGGAGCCGAGTCCGCCGATAAACAAACTGACTTAATGACGAGCCTTCTCCTAAGAAGGAAAGGAACGGGGCCGGAAAAGGAAAATATGTTCAATAAGTTTCCCTTAGTCCAGGGGATGAAGAAATTGGGAACAATTTCTTTTATTACTGTTTGCGAGCGGTAACTGATTTTGATCGATCTCCCCCGAAGTAATGGCCCGGGACGAATAAATAATCTGGGTTTGTTTGCATGATTCGGGCGGAAAACCAGGATCGCGAGGAAGTTTTCTTTTCCTTTTTTTTAATAATAATCGCTCTGCACCGCGTTCGTTTTGCAAAGCCTTTGAAGGCTTTTTGAGGATGTGGCCGTGGGGGAAAATTTTATAAGTTGAATTTTCGACGGCAAAGCAATAAAAAGCATAATTAAGCGCCACAATAAAAGCAAGGCAAATATCCTTGCCTCGAAAGATCCCTCGACCTATCGAACGTGAGGAAACCGCCTTGCGAACGGGATCGTGACTTTTCGAATCGGTCCCTTCCCTCCCTTCGGGAGCCTCAAAATTTTGACGGATTCCGAAATTCCTCGTCTTCGGACTTTTTTTTTTTTTTTTTTTTTCTTTTCTTCTTCTCTCTCCCTTCCCCGTCCCGGGTGAAAAGCTCCCCGTTTTAAGGTTATCGCTGAATGACGTCACACTCATGGTCGATTACTTAGCAGTAAAGTTTAGTTTTATGGATGAAGTCTGGGAATCTCGAAGTTGAAGTGCGAGATTCCCCGTGTTTTAAACATTTTTCAGCTGCAGTTACGGATTTTATTAAAAAAGTTGACTTCGACATTATCCTCCCTCTCTGCTCCTTCTGTTTTGGCGTTTGAAAGCTGAGCGGAACATTGCCCGATCGCTCCCGAGCTTTTGCCCGGAGCGCCGCAGCCCACGAAGGAAAGGCGAAATTATACAAAAAAGCTTCACGTGTCTGCCTCCGAACGAGGCAACAGCGATCCCGGGATTCGAATGGGGGCGATCCAATTTCTTTTACTTGTGCAATAAATTTAATTGACAGCGAATTAACACCTCGTTATTCAGCCATAAGAAAAGTGCACATTTGTTGGGTCAATCATTAGTACTTTTTTTTTCCATCCCCGAACTTGCTTCCTTTCAATTTTCCGATAAAAAATTCAAAACCTCAGATCGGAGCCTTCATCGCTGTTTATCGACCATATTTTCCATTCTCCGTTAAATATTTTACGAAAGACCGATGTGAAGTTCGTCATAAATCTTTAAGAATTTGCAATGCTCTCCGTGTCCGTGAATTGAAATTCATTTTTGATTTAAATTTGGAACCTTTCATTTGACTTCTCTTTGGCGAAGGTAAATTGTTCGGATAAACTGGAAAGAACAATGAAACAATGGATACGGAAATAATATTTAATAATTTGGTAAGTTTGAATGAGCGAGCGAGAGGGTAAAATGGAACAATGCGGCGAAAAAGGAAAACTTAAGATAGCACAATGCAAACCGATTCATGTTTGACTTATTTTGCCGGCGATTTTTTTATTCCGAAAATTCCCAACCGAAATTTATGAATGCTACAACCTTAAATTTGCTAAAAACCGCCCGGGCAATGGACCGCCGCGTCTCATTTCTTGCTCGCTTCGGCAAAACTGTTGCGTGTGTATGCACGCAAGTTAACTTGTCATACCGAATGCGGGTCAAAACTCGGGTCGAAGCAAACAAAATGCTAGCATTATCATTAAATTAATTGACGAAACTAAAAACTACTCCAGTAAATCCACAAAAAAAAAAAAAGAAAAAAAAACAAAGTGAAAATAAAACAAGCAAACGGGGTAAATATATTTTGAAACATAATTCGATTTCGTACCACTATACGTTTACCCAGCGATGGAAAATATTCAAGTCCATTTACATTAAAAATTATAAACGAGAAAAGCTTGCGTTCGTCTGAATGTGACGTGTAATTGATGTAGACATGGTAAAGGCTAAGGATAAATCTATCGAAGTTTGGAAAGCAATTCCAGATTTAATGGGAAAAGTGTGTAGTTTCACGACGGCGGCGCCGAAGATCGAGAATAACAATGTATTTGCAAAAAGGAAAACACAAAATTAGTAATGAAAGTAAAAATGTTGGTGAAAGGAAAAATCTTAACAAGTTGACTTAATCAAATCAAGCATCATATTTCCTTTGTATAATGAAGTTATACCAAGGGAACGTTTTTCGCAATAAATCTTTTTATATAGAATTAAAAGAATGCTTTCTTTTTTTTTTTTTAATAATATAAAATATCAGAGAGACACGGTCTAAATTTAAAGTAACTCACTTACTATTAATTTTATAGTCTAAATCTTCGTTCGCTTAAAGACTTCTTTATTTTCCATTCCAAAATCATGGGAAATTTTTTCGGGGTTTTTTCCATGATCGAACGGATCGCAATATTCGCCGTCGCTGGCAACCGCCGGGTAGGCGTCGGGGGAAAATGTTGCAAAAATTTTCGGGGCATGCTGTAGAGGAGGAGGAGGAGAAAAAAAAAAAATCATTTTGATAGGGCAAACCATTTTGATTATAATGGAAAAAAAAAGCACTCTCAGGCAAAATTGAACGGGATCGTCACTTGCTCGGAAGTGAGAAGAGATATCGAAGAGGAGAGAAATCTGGCGGTGAAGAAGGAAAAATTTTTCCTCTCCATAAGGAAAGGAAATAGGGAAAACCTGGGGTCGATCAAAAAGTTTCCAGCGTTTTGAATATTCAAAATAAACCTTTTTTTTTTTTTTTTTTGCTTTTAAATTACATAAGCGAGCAATAGCCAACCTTTTGCCTCTGCGTTTATGCAGGAAGGGTTTTTCTTCCGGGGTAAAAGAAATGAGGAAAATGAAAAACAATCCCACTTGGAACGTCATTTATTCGTCATTTCTGATTAAATCTTTGCTTTAATTTCGATATCGCTCATTTGCTCTTCTACCGTTCCTTGCATCCATCCCTCTGATTATTCATGATATTTCGCTTTATACTCTTGCGAACGATTACCGAAGTCCAAGGGATTTAGTTAAATAAATAATATTGCTTTGTCAAAGTAAAGTTTGTAAAAAATCCTTAATAAAGTAGGTATATCTTTCAAGACGAAATTGAATGTAATTATATTATATTATCTACTTCCAATGTGTCAGGTTTAATTGGCTAAAATTGCGGGGCTGACGACCTTTGTATTGTTTTCCGTCAATCGAAGAAAAGTAGTCAAATCGTAGAAAAAGTTTCCCGAAGGAGAAAAGGGAAAAGCTCAGATGCGCAGCCGTGTCCATTATGTGAATGTTGATACATATATGTATACGCTTGACCTAAAACACATAATTTTTCGATTTAATTGAACATGAAGATGGAAACTGTATAATAAATGTGAGATCAACGTTTTGATCATAAAATACGCTCACTTTAACTTGTTCCTCAAAACAATAAACGTCAATTTGCCATTTCCTTCTTATATTTATTGATAGTTTTAGCGTCATTAATAATATTATGCTGAGTTTGATATTTTAAAAGACCAGAATTGTATAAAAAAATTGTATTTTATTTTTAACGAAATAAGTCATAAATTTCGTTTGATTTTTATAGATATATATATATATATATTTTTTTTTTTCTCCAGTTCAGGCAAAATCTGATGAACCTCGGAAATGATTAAAGTGGGAAAAAAAAGAGAGGAAGCATTTAATCGAGGCAGTCTGCTCTCAGCAAAATCAGAGATAAGCAGACGAAGGACAGGGAATTCTTTCGAATCAAAAGCTGCGCAGGTTGGGATTAAAACAAAAGGTTCTTAATCATCATGGAAAATTCAATGAACCAAAAACCTCTTCTTTGTGCCGATGGATCCCGGTATTGTTCTCATACCTAACCCCGAACGGTTTCGAAAGCTTTCCATCCCGAAGAAAAAGAAAAATTCGAAACGCAAAGGATTTGACGCTTCGGAAGATTTTCGGAAAATCGCTGAAAGAACGTAAACCGCAATGCGTGCAGATATATATATATATATATACCTATAATTATTGTTGTTAAATTTGCAGAATCCTCATACGTGAACCTTCGAGGATCTCACATTTTTTATTGTTCTCTCTTGTTGTTATCTTTCACTGACTAAAAATTTCATCCGAAATATCCCTGGCCGGTCCGCTTCCCATAGCTAATGATGAATTATGAATCGGAAAAAACTTGGCTGCAAAAAAGGAACAAATTGGATAATTTGCCGTTTATACGTGATTTGATTGCAAAATATATATATATATATATATACACCGTATGTATCCGATCGATGTTTATGGTGATTTATGAACGTCCGGCTTTAGAAAATGTTAAAAAAAAAAAAAATAGAAATATAATGCCGACATTGTAAGTTTTGGACCGTATAATTTGAACTGAAAATATTTATTTATATTAAGGATTAGGTCAAAAGGATTATTCATTTTGGAAAAACTAATTAGTATATTAAATCGAAACGGGGAAATGTTGAAAACGTAGACTTTCGCAGGTTTTTTGCCTCTTTTTTAGTCTAGAAAATTTTAAATTTATAATTTATACTTGGATAGGAAGGCAATCGCTCAAATAATAGGTGCGGGGAAAACTTTTGAGGATTTGAATTATTAATATTGCTAGCATGCGATAGTCTCGAAAGCTCGCCGAGATTATGCGAGTAGTTAAAACGTATTTTAAATCTGTGTTTAAAAAAAAAAAAAGGCATTGGAAACACTTTAATTGAAATATAAAATGAAACTGAAATTATTTTTTGATCATTATTTTAACGCTTAACGACAAAATAAAAGGTTTTCACGTTTTATATTCAAAACTTGAAATTTAGCAGGGTTCCTGATTGTGCCATTCGCGGCTGATTGCATACAAAAGGAACATTAGACCCCGATTAACAATGGAATTTTATACAATATCCGCGATTCATACATTTTCCATAATTCTAATCACAAATGCAAGTCATTGAAAAAAAATTTTTTTTCCCTTATAGAATATATAATTTATTCGCGGTTCCTGTGCGGGAAAAAGGAAGCGTGACTGAAGAAATTTTAAACCGATTTCTCAAATTTAATTATTTTAAGCACTCCTGAACGCGATGTCAATTGCAAAACCTGTTGATTGTATCATGTCTTCCTGTGCAGCAACCGCAGAAGCACACACCAAACACCTCACGGGGAAGCCGGTGCATAATTCATGGTATGAAAGGATCTGCATCCGGCCATTGCGGAAGTCGGCCATACGAGGTTTCCGTCAAAGGAATAGCCACGTACCGAACCGAGTCATTTCCATTTCTTTTTTCTTTTCCTTTTTAAAAAATATATATATATATTTGATAATATGTCCAGTATAATAAAGGGAGAGATTAATTCCAGCGTCGATGTTATTTGGGAAGAGGAATTTTGGTTTTTTTTTTTTTTTTCATTACGTTTAATTAAATTCCTTAGCAATGGTGGATTAAAGAAATGTTTCATATGCCTCACGCACAGTGACTTGATGTCGACTAAGGACTTTACTTTAGCGGCGATATGGATGAAACATTTCAACATTTCAGGAGCGCAAAGTACATGCATTTCGCCCGAGACTGGACTTGGATACCATCAGCGAAAACTCTGATGAATGCAAGTGTACATAATTGATGCATAAATATAAACATGATGTCGCGTATATTAAATTTAAAGATTTATCCTGTTGAAATGAATGAGAAGAAATTATTGTAAACGCTGGTGAAATATATTCAGCGGCCGTTTATAAGTAAATAATTTTAGTTTGTAATAACAAGAGATGAAATATAAATAACTTTTTCAAACGTTATTTGCGATTAAAAAGTAATCAGTCTCACTTCTTGTAGGCCAAGTGCTTAAGGTATATTTTTTGTTATGTGAAAATGTTTATTGTCCCATTCGAAAAACATATAAATATCGCATTTTTGTACGAGTTTAAAACAATATTTATCAATAATTTACCTGCTGAGCGTTTTCACCGACAAAAAAAAAACTCGTTTAAAAAAATATTCGGCTGAAATTAGATGCACGACATGTATTTGATTAGGCAGTAATAACGAATTAAGTTAAAACTCGTTTTTATATTTTCATCAAAAAAATAAAAATATTTTCTTCCCGTGCATTTGGCTTTTTCGAGAAGAATTTAGACCTTTGCTGAGTCATAAATGACATTTTTCGTGTTATATATACGCGAACAGAAACAAAGGAAATGCGCACAAAAAAAAAAAAAGGCAATGGGTACCAATTAAAAGGGAACGGTTGGAAACATTTAAAAGTGTAACATGAAAGTATTTGTTTTAATTATGAGTATTAAATGCGCGGCATAAGAAGGGCGAAATGCCTTTTCTCTCGTTTTCCGCCGGAAGTCGGGCTAAGGCTCTCTTTGAAGGAAGAAAAGAAAAAGAAGGAATTTATCCTTTCGATGTTTAGAAAGTTAAGTACAAAGAAGGTTTGCGTGACCAGAAAATAAAAGAACCAGAGGAGAAATTAACGAATATTTGACTTGACTTTTCCTCTTCGCCCACTAAACTCTTTTCTATCCCCTTTGGAACTAACATCCCTTAACATCCCCTAAAAGTCTTATTTTCTCAGTTTCTCCATTTTTTTTTTTTTTTTTTGTGAAAATTTAATTCGCTTTAGAGTTCATGCTCAGTTCAACAATATTTTCTGTTATTCGAGAGTTTTCACCTTATGAGATTCAACACTAAACTTTTATGAAAGGGAACTTTTCTTCCACTTTACATCATTCATCCCGGTTTTTGCAAGGGCTCGCCTTGCAATGAGGGAAAAAAAAAAAAGGAAAAAGATATATTTTTCCTTCCAGGGAATTTATTGAAGTTGCGATACTTATTTGGAATAACTCCCGAGTTTGAACTTGTTACGAATAATTAATTTCAATGGCTTAACTCATTTAAAGACTTCCCGTGCAGTAATGGAAAAAGTATTTTTGAAATGGGGAAGTAAACGGTTCTCGCAAGCGAAATCTCATATCTGATGTTGTGCCTCGCCCTGTTTCGATTTTCGAAAGGCACACGATGTTGGGCAAACCGCGAAAATCTTACCTTCAGCGATAATGGTATCTTCTTATTTTGACAATTTTATAATAAAAAAAAAAAAAATATATATATATATATAATATCGTCTCCTTTATTTTTCAGATTGTCTCCTGAATGAATTATTGATAAAGACTAAAGTAAACAGTATTTTTCCTCTTGAAATGCACAAGGGAATGAAAGAAATTTTTTTTTTTTTTGAAACGATTCCCTCCATTACAGGAATTTTTCTGCACTTCGTATCAACTCTTTTTAAGTATATATATTTTTCCCTTCCGTTCCTTTTTTTTTTTTTTTTGAACGGGCCCCTAATCTCCGGGGCATCCGCGGGCGCAGGAATTCCAGACTTATTGAAGTCTAAATTATATTCCCCGGATAATATAAACACAAATTGGACGAAAGATTTCGGTAAAGTTTTCGGGAAACATCGGGTAAGGCCTTTAAGCCGACTTCAGACTACAGCGAAACTTAACATTTCTCCCGATAACGAAATTAACAAAGGTTTAATATGATGTAACTTGAAATAATAAATTTTGCCCGCATGATTGGTCGGTTAATGCACTCAGGTACAACGGCTGAAGTTGTTTTTTTTTTTTTATATTTAACTCGGCCGTTCCTTAAACTGAATTCTCCAGAAAAACCTTTTTTTAAGGAACGTCAATCGCTTAGCGAACCATTCTCCGCTTAAAATTCCATTTGAGTTTCAAAAATTTTTTTTTATTTTTTAATTTCACGATAATGCATTATTGGATGGTAACATTTCGAAATTGCAGCGGTGACAGAAATCAGTAATAATTTTTGTTTCTGCCACAGCGGTTTGATTGAGGGCAAAAGGTTAAGCGCTTTTCTCAAAGCTCAAGCGAAGGAAAGGCTCCTCGGCAACTAGAAAAAAATAAAACGAATATCCATTTTACGAGCAATTAAACATTTCGAAAGGTAAAAAGGATTCTGCCCCTTTCGCAAAATTAAAATGTAATTTAGGTTTATTTCTACTTTTAATTAAAATTTAATGCAATATCCCTCTACGTAATTATACATACCGATGGAAGCGAATAACTGAAGGCTTCAAGATCGGAAACGGATATTTTAAAAGGCATCAAATCAAACGGCCTCGCGCCACGAAAAGGAAAAGCCCCCAAAACGCATTTCTGTTTGGGCGGCAGAAGAACGAGGTTTACGATCCGGCATTTGGCTGCTGACACGCAACCTGCACAAAACGGTAATTTTGCGGCGGATAATTTCAAACGGAGAAAATAAAAGGGAAAACGAGGCAAAGAATTTCCTTCATGATGGCGGGAATAAGAGTTGCAATGAAGTCAGATGGGACAGATTAAAAGAGAGTTTCTGCTTCCTTTTGCTTGATGGCGGGCAATTAACTTGTCGTTCGATCACGTTCCATCCAGTTCGATCATTATCGCCGCTCTTTTGCGGCTCAACTACCGAAAACCGAAGGTACCCCCGAACGGGATTTCACATCTCGCGCCTGGCCTCCCAAAATTGATTTTGGGCCGACCTCAACCCCGGCAGCCGGGGACTGCCGTTGCCTCGGAGACTTGCATGCCCGACGTGGCATCGTTCGGGGGCCAAACAGCAGTGAAGTTCTCCCGAACGAACTGTAAATCGCGGAAAAGCACCGCATCCGAATGCGATTCGGAATCGTGTATCACAAGATAACCCTAAAAACTTTATATGTGATATCGAAAATATACGTATTAAAATTATTACAAACATATGATGTGCGTTCATCAAAATTTTCGTATGCTTGTTTTCCCCCTATTAAAAACGTCAAATATTTAATCATACGGAAAAATTTTGGAAGCTGTCGTGGCGTTAGATCAATAATAATTATTCTGAGAGGGAGCCTAAAAAAAAAGGTTGTCCGGCGCCGCGATCCTGGGCCCTGTCTCTTCGGGTTTTTCGTTTTGGCATTCCTCGTTTCGGGATTTTTGCCTTCCATCCTTTGCGTTTTCATTATTTTTTTTCCTCAGGCGGGGCAAACGTCACGATCAAGGAGAAAGCTTAATTCAAGCCGCAGATGAATTAAAGTTTCCATTGTGCGCAGATTAAAACAATTAGCGAAAGTGAAACTTATCTCGAAGGTTTCGCATTTCCCCTTTAATTCCTTTTCCAAGTGTAGTTAAACTATAAACTCTTTAATTGAACTCAAAATTTTCGGTCTATATTTCGGGAGTGTATTCTGCAACCTAACCGGGAAAGCTCATCTTTTACGGGCATCCCAGCGCCGAAGGAAAACTGCTAACCGAGGAGCGAAAGCTGATTTACTCTCGATTCGAGTCGCGCGGACCAGAATTTTGTTAAATTTAGACATTTTTTACAATGCCATTTACAAACTTTTTGCCCCTTATATAACAATGATTGAATTTTCTTCATGAGATTGCGCGAATTAACATCGAGAAACCGATTGAGTAGCGGGCAGATCTTGACTTTCAGTGTTAGGTTCAGAAAACTTAAGGTAAAAACTGAGATAAAGGGAAATTAGCAAGCGTTGATAAATGCTGTGGCAAAATCTGAATAAATATTTAGCGGTTTTGTGAAAATATATATATATATATATATATTTTTTTTTTTCTAACCCATTGGTCTTCCTACGTCAGTTTTACGAAGCCAAAACAAATTGAGCATCTGCATAAATTGATGCTGTACCGCATGAATAAGAACGAACGGTCGTGGATTCATTCGGTCGGGTCTTACCCAATAAATAAAGAGTAAAATTCATAAAAATTCACGGATGGATGTAAACGATCGCCGAAGATGCGGGAAGGTTCGAAGATCGAGACAGCCCGAGAAAGGGAAAACGAATTCAGACCTTAGAAAAAGGAGGCGGAATTCGGGAAATACTTTCGGATGCGAAATACGTGGAGGATGCATGCGGCCCCCGCGATCTGCGGACTCAGACTTTTGACAAAAACCCCTGCAAAAGGAAAGCCGCAGCTGCGATTGCCGAAAAATCCGGATTTCGGTGGCACGGCTCGGAAAGCCCGTTCACCGCTGAACATCCACCCCCGGCAAAAAATCCACCCGCCTCGTTTACCGGAGATGATCGAAAAGGCGCAAGCCAAAAGGTTTGCGCCGTTGATCGCGTTGTCCACTTCTGCCCCGCCGACAGGTTAGGAAAGCGAACGGGTGCTTTAATGAGTGGAAAATCCTGGGAAATGCGGGTCGAAAGAGGTTTTCGTACATTTCCCGACTAATTGACGGTGTAAATCATCAAAATTCGGTCAAGGAAAACGAATTGGAATGGCTTTCAAAATAAAATACGGTCTTACCGAGCTATTAGTACGCGTCCGATTCTGCTGCAGTTGACTGCGACGAGGAATCCATCTATTGTAATATTAAATCTACTCCAAAGGCGGACTTGACCTGACTTATTATCAAATCTCGTCACCGAGCTGGGGATTTGAGTTGTGGAAAAATTGCGAGTGATGCATCCTGTACCTTTAAAAACATATCTCCCAACAGGAAAAGTCCTCGATTTCGCGATACCGAGTGTTTTCTTTTTAAAAATTCTTTGTAGGAACACTGCCTTTCAGTTTAATTACATTACAGGGAGATGCTTTTTATCTTAACGACGAAAACTTATTGCCTTTTTTTCCTTTTTTTTTTTTTTCTGGATTACATTATTAAACTTCAGTAGATTTAATCAAATGAGTAAAGGCGGGGAAAATTTCAACGATTTTCCTATTCGGGAAATTTTTTTTTTTGTTAATAATTAATTGAAGTGTGAATAGTTTATTTCCAGTGCGTGTCGACATTTTTATGGAGGAATGAAGAAAAATCTTCGAAATCCGTCTTCGACCCCCCCCGAGGAATTGTTCCAGGTCTGAAATTCAAAAAACGGCCACCCTTTTCTTCTTGAACCGTTCCGAAAGCCAGTGCCTTAAGCTTTGCAATTGGATGTTTCATTAAATGCTGCTGATCTTATTACTCCCGGTTTCGGCAATTACAACAAGCATTAGGGGAACGATGCGATTGTCATTGGAATCGGTGGAATAGTTTAATGACGAATAAGGGTTTTCAATTAGATCGGGCCACGTATCTTAAATCAGCGGAGCTCGAGGCTTCGAGAATAAAGGCTTTCATAAAACAAATATTAGGTGAAAAGTGTAAATCTACAAAAATAACGGCCCCCGACCGGAAAATTTATTTCTCGGAGCAGTAACTTTAATTCCATCCCCGATTGCTGCTACTGGAAATCGTTATTTGTGCTTTATTAGAAGGGGATGGACTGCCAAATAATTAGCTTAATGGGAATTTGGAGTCGATTAGATGAGTACATTTCCAGATTGAATTAGCTTCCATCCGCCATGCGATGGTTTATGACCAGTTCCAATAAATGCGCCTCATTAACTGTCCAAAGACTTATTTCCGGTATCATTTGTGAAATCTTTCCGCAAAGTTTTTTCCCTTACTTAATATTTAACGTGCTTCCAACTCATAAACACGCGAAAAAACCGGATAAATGGTTCGGAATGGGAAACGTATGGAAAGAAGGCAGAGTCGATAAATCAGGGTGTAACATACGTAAGGAAAATGCATACAGCGGAGATATATCCTGAGGGAGTAATTACAATACAGACATGGCAATAAAAAGACGTAAAAGAGAAAAAAACTACATATAAGTCTTTAATGGAAGAGGAAAGGAGGCATTACGGCTGGGAATGGTGCGTTGGTGAGGTTAGTGGGGGATAGCATTTACGGTAACTTACAAAGTCAATTCAATGTAAGAAAGGGAAAAAAACTTTCGCTTAAGCCGCTCGAAGAAAATGTCCACGAGAAATTTGCAGCAAAATATCATTAATGTTAACTAATTTCTATTTTTTTTTTTTCCTTTTTTGTGGGCAAAAACAGAAAATTTTTTAACAAGTATTAAAATAATTTTTCAAGCCTTTCATCAAGCTGATGCAGTTTTATTTAATAATAAATGAAATGAAAAAGTTTTTTTTTTTTCCACGATTAATAAACAATCAAACTTTTCATAATAACTGAAATTACGAAATGAAAGTTTAAATCTTCGTAATATAAGAAATTAACCGGAATTTCTTCTCTGGTGATGTCGTCGATTTTCCTTCTCCAGCACTGCCAACATTTCGAATTTGTAACAGTCAAACAATCTCAGATAAAAGACAACGATTTTCTTATTGAATCTTTAAGGTTTTCCTTTTCTGCATATTCTCATTGAAAACCTGTTGTGTACGTATATTTAATGAATGTATAACGCGCGTAATAAATATTTTCTTGTTTAAATTTAATCGAGATCACGAAGTCCAAATTGCTGAAAATTGTGGAAATTTATTATTGGAATTTTCGCAGAAAAAAAAAAAATAAAAGCAATCAAGAAATTATGGATTGAAAAATAAATTGGTTAGGAATGAGGAATGGATGCAAAAGAAAATGCGAAGGGCGTACTTTTATTTTATCACGTTGCTGCTGCCACTGCTGATTTCAATTTGATCCATTCGAACTGCACGTCATAAAGTAAATAAATCCAGTTGGCGCCGGTCTGGCGAACAAAGATTTTTTTTTTTTTCGGTTATTTATAAACCCGTGTCCGGGAAAACTTCGGCTGGCTTAGGTCGCATTTTCAGCGAAAAATTTCCCGACCTTTCCCCGGCCGGCGTATCGAGTTGCCGGCTTATGAAAATACTACCCGGAGACCGAACCTTTTCTCCGTCACAGATTCTTAATCTCGGTTCCTCCGCCGGTTGGGGCTCCGCATATCGTACCTGTCCACGCGAATTCGTCCCGTTTACCGCTCCAGATCCTGGCGCCTCCTCCTCGGCCTGACAATTACGGGCGTTCGCGTCGTCCGACGCTCTCAGCGGAAATCGAGAATTTCCCGGGCGGTGTCCGCAATTCGAGGTCTTCGTGCGGGCCGGACGCGGAGGCCGCAACTCCACGCGGTCGTTAACGAGAAATTTATTAATGGTTTCTCATTGCGATATTAACGTCTGGTGCTTCGATCTGGAGTCTGGTTCCGGGGCCGGAAAACGGTCATGGGAATCAAGCGGGAGAGACAATAAACGGATCTTGTTAATTCCTCGCAATTCTCAGATCCGTCAGAAAGTTCGTCCCGAAACGTACCGGGGGCCGGGCCGGCAATAATCCCGGGTCGAATCCCGTCATAATTCGGCTTAACTTTTCGCTTGCTCCAACTGGAAACATGTTTAATACGGGAACATGGTTCGGGGACCTCTGACGGAGGGAGAGGTACGCGAAATTTTAGGCAGAGCAGATAGATTGCCGGGTTAAGAGAGACGCTACATAAAATTTTACGTGTTTCATGCCGAAGAACAAATGCACCGCATTTAATTTATATTTAAATTGATCTTATATGCGGAGCGTTGAAATCCAATATGAGCCCCCTTAAAACCGAAATTTCCCATCTTGAATTAATCGGCGGCGGTCGATTTCCCTTACGAAAAAAAAAAAATAAATAAATAAAAAAAAATAAAAAATTTCTCAGATTCTGCTACAGATTAGTAACGAATTTAAATTTTAAAATGGAAACCGTCATTTAGGGTAATGGATTTTAAGATGAAAAACGGGAAAGATTTTCCCACAAAAATAATAATTGACGCATTCGATATAAGATTAACGTCATCTAAAAGTCATCTTGCAGACGTTTACGTTCTCGCCACTTTCCGTTCGCGAGGAAAATTGAAAAAGAAAGAATGAAAACGGCTGGAAACAAGAAAAATAATAAATTTACCTTAAAATTTTCAAAGTGCGGACATTATATTACACTGTATACATTAATTTATTTAGAATGGTTCTTTGACTTCGTTGCTTCATTACGTGAGATTTCCTTTGGCCTGTACATTTATTTCTGCTCCGAATTTCGGAAACGAGACCCCTCAGAATTTCAACACGATTTCAAATGTCAGCGATGGTTCTGTGATTGTTCCTCTTAATTTTCAACCGTCTGCTTGCTTATGTAAATACGCGGCCATTGTAAAATAGAAGAACGATTGGTAAAAAAAAGCGTTTGGTCTCGACAATTTCATCGATCCGCCATTAATTGAATCCGCGACAATATTCAAACTGACAACTAATTTAACTTCTCGACGTATTATTTTTCACATTGTCATGTATGATAAATGAAAATTCCCGAAGCGCGCAATGTACACCGCATATATACCACCTTAGGAGGCGGCATTTAATACGGCTCTCTTTTTCGGGAGTTTCTACATCGATAAAATTCGGGAAGAGCTAGGTAATGGTACAATTTTTTTTAATATATTTGAAAATTTTCTTTTCCAGGAGTTTAAAAAAAAAAAAAAAATGCAATACTCCGTGAACGTGGCGTTCCCGGAGAACGTGACAGTCATCCTTATTTAAGAGACATGCCTCTGCGACACGACTTGTGCACGATAATATTGTCTGTCTTCGTCGTACAATCTCGTTTGCCCAATTCTTCATCCTTCTCCGACATTATTTTTGTATGCTAATGTCGATGGAGGAGGACATTCTTTTCTTTTCCAAAATTTTTTTCCGCTCCTTTTCCCCCTGCAACCCTCCGTTTTTACCC
The DNA here is from genome assembly GCA_028565995.1 of Ricinus marginatus. NCBI lineage: Eukaryota > Metazoa > Arthropoda > Insecta > Psocodea > Ricinidae > Ricinus > Ricinus marginatus. The sequence goes on along the minus strand of JAOWBB010001463.1, from coordinate 27,831 downwards.
TCTCCCTCTTCGGGAGCCCTGCCCAACTCTTCCGGCGTGCCATTTTCGTGAAAGAAAATTCGAAAGACCTCACTTACATGGATGAGCTCAAGTTCACTTAAAAGCGCCAGAATTATTTGCAGCTGAATATAAATGAACTCTCCTTTATTTTCTTTTTAAATGAAAAATGTATTGATTCCTCGATCGCGGTCTGATCTCCATTAACAGCACTCCTGGCGAAAAAATGAATTTCACCTACTGCAAATTTTGAATAGATTTACATTGAGGGAGCAAATAACAGTGCATAAGATTCCGTACGTTTTCAATATTTAATTGATTTTTGAAAAATTATAATATTTCTTTTTTTCACCTGCAAGTTTATAAATTTATTTTTACTTTCTGTCAGCAATGAACCGAGACTGAAAATGATTTCAAAAATTTGCCAGAAAAAAATTACAGTTTATTCTTCTTTTTTTTTTTTTTTTTTTTTACCAAAAATTATTTAAGAAAATGCTAAATATTTTATCGCGGACAGTTAAGCTTTTCTTTTGAACATGCTGACCAATGTTTGAGGTCAAAATGTATTTTATCAGTAAGTTAAGAGTTTGTTATTATGCTTTTTTAATATGTTTCTCTATACGCCATAAAAACTGAATAGTTCATCTTTTATCAAGGCATTGAGGTTTAATATCGAGAATGACTTTAAAAAACGAGTCTAATTTATCTTTGAGGGCTAAAAACATTGCGGAGCAGAAGTGCATTCATAAAGAAAATATTAGAGAGTAAAATGGGTAGATTTACATGAATGATGCCTTTTCTGAACCTGATCCTACGCCAACACGTTATATGAGAAAAGTAAAAAAATTCGGTTTGTGACAAGATAGAACGAGATGACAGTAATCCGTCTTTCCACATCCCAAAAAAAAAAAAAGGGCACGAAGAGAAGGCATTTTCCGCGGTTTTTCTCCTTTTCTTTATTTTTTTCAAGTACCCGCCGAGGTTCAGTGAATGAAGGGGGGAAGAAAAAAAGGAAAAGTTGGATTTTCAATCATTTCAAAGGTACCGCAGGAAAAAACCAAAAAAAAAAAAAAAAATAAAAAAAAAATAAATTGTTTGTATTGTCGATCCGTGTCAATAGTCCGTCTGGCAAGGAACCGGAATTAGCGGTCGGAAAAAGCGCAAAAAAAAAAGGAATTCAATTTTATGAGTTTCAATTAATGAGAACGAAATGGAAAAACTGCGGCACAAAGGAAAAGTGTCTGGGGCTTAGGGAAATTGTGGCAAAGGAAAGTGGATGGAAGGTGTACGAAGAGGAGCCATTCACTTGATTAGTTTGACCCGGGCGGCGTAATCGAATAAAATAAGCATTACTTTGGAGCGTTCGGAATCAGTTTCAGTCCGTCAGTGGCGGTTCCGGACGAGTTTCGATATCACGGAGAAATGCAACTCGGGGGTCACCGGGGAATTTGGGAAAAATCCACGGGGTAAAATCCCTCCGCGATCAAGTTTTCCCTTCCCGTTATCGCTTTGTTCTTGTCATAATTTCAATCAAAGAATTGGTTTCGCATCTCTTCCGCTTCTCCCGGGATGCCTTCCGGTTCTTCTTCTTCTTCCCGCTGTCGGATCATCCTTTTTTTTTTTTTTTTTTTTTTTTTTTTTTTCCCATCCCATGAGAAATCGCCGAGAGTTGTTACTGTCGGGGTCCGGCGAAATCCATTAAAAGTACAACTTGCATATTCGAATTTCACTTTATTAGCCTTCGAAATCCGCAAAAATCCACTGTTTCGTTTTATTTATTTTCAATTTTCAATTGCGGTGTATCGCATCCAGATTTAGATGGAGGATATTAAAATTCAACACCTGCGTAACAGGAAAAGCAATAATTAAATTTGAAAATTGGATGTGATCATTGGAAAAGAATTCAACTTCACTGCTCGGAAACTTGACGAAAAACACTTATTTAGGTTCGTAATACATTCATTATGTTGTCGATTTCTGTGGCAAATAATTAAATAGGTCTTAATGAAATTCGCCCGGTCTTAAAAAAAAATAAAAAAAAAAAAAAACGGAAAATTCGACAGTTATAAATGAAAATACGACGGAGGAAATTCCTAATTGCAAACAGTTTTGCGTTTTCGGTCAGATTTGTTTAAAAAGGAAAACCGACTCGTTCGTTTTAAATAATCTTTCGAATAAAGCCAAATTTCCTTTTCTTTTCCATATTGGCAACGAAATTGTAGAATGCCAAATCGTCTGTTACTTAATCGTCAAAATAAATTTTTAAATACGTGGCACGAGACAAGAGCACAATTCGATAACTCAGGTTGCGGCGAAAAAAGCCGAGAGAAATGTCCTGAGCTCCCTGTTGCACCGGCCTGTATGAGAAAAGCTCTTCGTACGGATTTTCGGTCATGATCCGTAAAAATTCATCTATTCCTTTTTCGGGCGGATCACAATTGCCACGTCGAACAGGAATTCCAACCGGGTACAGGTCGCAAAGAAGAAAAAGCGTTTCAAAAATCTGACGTTCTCCCTTTGGAGTTGCCTCAAAATGGAAGAAATCCGTTTGAATCGGTATATTTATTGATTCCGATCATAGTCAAATGATTTTTTCATGTTTCGCAAATTAATTTGAATTGTCTCCTCCGCATGCCTTTTCAATTGGAGAACTGATTTTTCCGGGATGATTTTCGAGCTGTTTCCATCAGATTTTTTCGATGATTGAATATGCACCCGCAAAAGAGAAATGGCATTTCATTTGATTTCGACGGGGTACTTTCCTTCAGAGAAAGAACATTCTATTATTTTTTGAAGACTGTCGTTATTTACGTTGCTTTTCGTTCAGATGTTTTTTTTTTTTTTACCGTATTTTACGGGCAAATCCTGCCACCGTAATTGTAAGATCAAAAACGTAATTGACTAATTTTAATGTGTAATATTAAATTGTAGTCTTGAAAATAATGAGTTGTAAAAAAAAAAACAATGAAAAGCGATATGTTAGCAGGGAAAATCGAAGAAAAACAGGACAACGGAAAAAGATTTCTGCCCATATATCAATATCGGGCTGATTATCGAGAAAAAAGCTGCAGGGGACTGGATTCATGAAGCATTTGTACATTGACAGAATACACAGAATTCTGTAATGTAATATTTGGAGTCTTTTCCCCCCGTCACGCTGCTTTTTCGCAACGTAAATAAGATAATATTGCACATGTGAAATTATCAATCTGTAGATTATCGAACAATGTGCCTGAGGAGGCAACGAAATCGTGGCTTAAGAAAAAGATACACGGTTTCACTGTTGACTTTAAAATTCTTGAAATAAAGGGTGATTTTATGTTTCTTCGAACAATAAAACGTGCATTATGAATTTTATAGAAAGATAAATGTGCGTGAAGTACAATCAATCTCACGAACTCCTACGGTTAAGAAAGTTCAGACGGAAATTTCGATTTCATAACAAATTCGATTGCAGACTCATGACTTGAAGCAAGCATCTTAATTGCGGCTCATGTTTAGGGATCTGGAAAAGAGCTTTTTATCCACATTCGTTAACTGCACATGAAAAAGAGCCGCAAAAGATATATAAATCTTAATCCATTGCGCGAATTCTTAATTTAATTTCTGGTTTTTCGCGAAGTAGTTTAAGCGATTAGCATAATTTCAGAAACAAATTTTCCGGGGGCAGGGGATGGGACGCGCTCAGGAGCATTTTGCAATTCCTCGTCTGAAAACGTTGAAAATTAGGATTTCACCAAATAATGATAATTGAGAAGTTTTGAAAACGGGAAATTATCGGTTGAACCGGACCATGACTTGAATAGTTAATCGACTTCATCAGACCCGTAATGTGTCCCCCTCGGCTCACTTTGCCGCTCGCATTTGATGCAAATATGCTCCGTTAATGAATAATTCACACGAGATTTTATTTCAATTCTTTTTTCTAATCACAATCAAAGACGGAAAGTCCGTGGCGAAGGATATCCGAAAATTTATGTTTACATTTAACGTTCAACACAAAAAGTCAATTAGGAAATGTTGGGGTTGTCCCCTTCCCACAGGGAAACTTGAATGATGGCTTGAGCTATCCCAACACGATGAGGCTCTTCACTGCGGAGCTAAGGCAAAGACACTTCTTGATACATCAATCTCTGTTGCGATCCATTACATCAGCCTAGCAGCGCTTCAGAATTTGGAAAAGCAAAAATGTAAATCGTAAAATGAATATTGCATATGTAGTTCTATTACAATGGTAAATTGTTAAAGATATTATCTTTAGAAGTTGAGAGATATTTTATTGCTTCGAGTCAGTGAAATACGCTCCCAATCGAGATACTTTTTCAAACAGGGGATTTCGTTTTCTTCAACATTCGCACGATTAAATATATGTATGGGAACGTATCGGATGGTCACCAGAGGTTTGCCGGTCCCCCGACCTGCGGATCTCATATTAAGTTGATAGAGCACACATTTTGAATTATTTTCACAGTGAAATAAAAAAAGCTAAAATATAAACAACGCATAAATACTATATAATGTAAAGCTGAAGAAAACAAAAGTTGAAAAACGCAGATACGTAAATAGACATTATTGACGAATGAGGTAAGTATAAATACGGTTAATTCGCAGCAGAATAAGAAGTTGAAATGACACACAGTAAGAATAGGAATAACTTCGGGCAGTGGGCAAAGAACGAGGACCATTAGTCTCCTCGAGGATATGCAAAGCGATCAGTTTGGTTTGTTTATTTATTACAACGAACTAACCGCACTTAACAAAGTCAAATACTCGAAACATATTTTAAATGTTTCCTTCTTAACTTTTAAGCTAATTCAAAAGTATCCTGCAAAATGGAGCTCGGCGCACGTGTCTGAAAAGTTTCGAATTTATCTTTCATTACGTGAAAAATACAATCTAAAAAGGGATGAAAAAGCACGATGAACGGTGGATGATTGACCGACTGCATTTTATGCGAATCTCGGAATAAACCAAACTGAGATTTTGGTTAAAGTGTTTTGCGCCGATCGCTTTCGTTTAAAGTCGGGTCACTCACTGGAAGTGCTCAAAATGTTCCAGCGCCGCGAAGAGTCCGCCGTCCAATTTTTTTTTCCTCCAGCGATATTTTTCTCTTGCAAATCTTTCAGTGGAGATACATACATAAAATAGGAGCTTTCTTAGGATGCCGAGCGCATCTGAATACAAAAATATGACGGGAGAGACTTGCCCGGCTTCAAATTAGAATCCCAGCGCACTTGCACTTACCCCTGCATCCAAGGGAGCTCTGGGGGTTTGCTCGCTACGCGGCAACCGCACTCATCACGTTCGGGATTCCGTTTCTCAAATGCGAGGAGCATCACGGATTTTTGCGCTTCTCGATTCTCGAAATATTTAACAATTTGAAATCGCGCAAGTCCCGGATCCAAACAGTATCACTCCGAATATCAGGTTGCTCGGGAAATGGAAGAAAAATAAAATCAATTCCCGTTTTTTTTTTTTTTCTCCCCTCGAATCAGATCCTATAGAAGGAGATAATTACATTAAAAGTAATCCTTTCAACGGTCAGGTGAAGCATTATTTTTCCATGCGAGAGGGGTTAGAATCACCGGGAGAAAATGGAATAGCATCGGGAGGAACTTTCTGGGAGAAACAACTTTTTCTCCCTTACGGAAGTGTTCAAAACGGGCAAAAACGAGTTGTAAATCAACTTTGGCTAAGTGCACGCTGGGGACCTGTACTGTTCGGTTTCCTTATATCAATGAGCTTTACCCTGGATATTGCCGGGACTTAAATGAAAGAAATAACTTTCAATTTATGAACCGAAATCGATCATTTTCTCTGCGGCAATTGCAATTTTTTTTTTTTTTTATCTTCAAATTTTTGAATCTCTTGTTATTCACCATGCTTCTCCCGCCGATTATGTTTATTGCTCTTGTGAGATTAACCATTCAAAAAGATGTTTCAAATCTCGCTCCTGAATTTCCCGACAGCTGACCGAGCCAAATTATATCGGAGATTTTACGGTCTGTTGCTCCTTGTCCCAGTCCCTAAGAGCGGTCGAAATTTGACTTTTGAGCTATGAATATAATAATGAAAAGAATGGACCGGAAGAGAGTTTAACTTTTGACCAATATGATATTAAAGAAACCCGAACATAATTCCCTTCCTTAGTTGATCCTTTCTGGAAATCATTAAAGGTTAGAAAATCAGGTTCTTCCTTGTTTATTGAATGGATTTATGTGAAATGTAACAATATGAAAGTTTTGATGAGTCTTGATTTCATTAACCATCAAAAACATCTCATTATCTGAGAAGTTCAAGAAGTATTCATCTCCATAATAAAGTCATAAAGTCAATATTAATGACTTTAAAAGTTGACTGGTTTCTTTTTATTATGACTTTTGATGGAAATCATTCAAAAGAATGAGTCTTATTTATGAAAAATATAACTTCCAGGGATGAACCTCAAAAAAATTAAACTTTTTTTTAATTTGCTTCCTTGGTAATCAATTTTTGGATGGCAGTCGGTGGTTTATGAATAAGACGGAAATAAATGTCAACTACAGTTGAAAGATAAATAATAATATTTATTATTTATAATATTTAATATTATAAAATTTAACATTAACTTCTTCTTATAAGTTTGTTAAATGAGTTCGTTAACAATCACGTAGCACAGTGGAATTTTAGATTAACGTTATATATTTGTAATTTTTTAACAATTTAACAGTGGAACGTGTGTAAAATTTGAAATAAAAGAATCTTGATAATCGAATATCGATATAAGAAGTTCCGATGAGATTAAAGCGCTTAAGCAAGTATTAAAGAACCCTTAAAATCTAAAACTTTTTTCCAATTCAAAGTTTGTCCGATCTTCTAAAGTTTCCTTCGCCGAGATCAATAACACCAAAGTCTTAGATTGGATTAAGGAAAGGAATATTCAGGAAAGTAGTTTGCTTTATGAATGAAAAATGAATCAAAATCCCACTCGAAATTCATGACTGGAATGAAAGACCTGTACAAGACAAAGGCAGTTAATGAATTCCAGGCGAAAGATATGGCTTATTTCATCAACATCTCCTGGAAAAGCCCTTTTTCCGTCCTGGATTTGAATAACTAAAGCGGAAAGAACGTTTGAAACGTTTTACTAAGGATCTTAGGCGATCTTGCCCGGGGAGCGCGGATATTTTCCGTAAGGATAAAAATTGAAAAATCATCGAAAAAGAGAATTTTAAACGAGTTAAGAAAGAAAAAAAAAAAAAAATCTTCGCACGGATCGATTCTGCTTCCTATAATAAAGATCTTTCATGAAGGAAAATTTTTAAACCTTAATCGTATTTGAAAACGATATAAGGATTTACGGTAGTTACATACAGGAAGACATTATCATGTATGGGCGACATTAAGCGAACTATCATCACTTGGAAGTTTTCGAGTTAAAAAAAGATAAGTTTATGGTAATGCTCCGAAAATCCTTTTCAGCCAACCTTTTCAACCTTCGACGCCGGGAAAATTCTGCTTCCACGTTATCGGCTTGTGAAGGAAAAAAAAAAAAAATTACCGCAAGTTGAAGCGAGAACTATTACAAATAAGGCGACGCAGAATAACGATGGAGCAATAACGTGTACACCATTCAAACAAGAACCAAGTCTCATCCGGGCCATGACACCTCCGACGCCCGTAATTGAAGGAAGCGAATGGAATTTCAATGAGATGAGAAATCTTTGACATCGAGAGAAGCTTTGATAATAAAGTTATGAGACCTTAATTCCAAAAGAGCTGCTGAGGAAGTTACCGAAAGTTTAACAAGTCGAGCTTTTTATGGTCGTTTTCAAATTTTTCACAAGTTTCCCGACGACTTTTACTTCGAGGAAAAAGCGAGCCACCAATAGATTTCGGTATAAGATGGCAAGGAAAACAGAAATTATTCATTACAGAGTCCAATATCCGGAGTTCCTTAATGGTGACCTTTGGGATCGAAGCATTTCCCATGGAAAATATCCTGGAAATTTATTCGATCAATTTAAATTGGCGCCAAAAGATGGCCTCAGATGTTCTCATTAGAAAATTAGCCCTTGTTCCAGGATAAATATTTTTCTTCAGAGAACGTTCAGGCCAACTCGATACATATCCCGAATTAATACATTGAAAGTTTGTTTGCCAATTCATTTCCCTGATTAAATATTTATTCGTTGTTGTTGCACAGGCGATCGCACTGCAGTCAGGCGCCCCAAATGCAAGGCATAAAGCTAACGTCAAAATTTTTACCAACAAAAACGATAAATCTGGCTTAGATAAATTTAGTATTCTTATGAAAATCTCTCGATTCATCATTACCCTGCTACTTCTGCGGTTTCTCAATGAATGGAAAACTCCGAGATAAAGCGGCATGAAATATAGATGCTACAGCCGGACTTTGCTGAGGCAATACTTTTTTTATATTCTCTTACACTTAGTAATTGATGGTAACATCTGCTAAATTCAGCGGCAGAAAAACTCAACTCTATAAGCTATTTATGTCTCCCAATATTTATGGGTTTTCCAGTTCACGTACTATCCCAAAAAAGTAATTTTTCCTCCTCCTCAATATATTCTTTTACTTTATCTTACATCATGGATATTTTTAGCGGAGAAATTACTTTGCTGATATTTCTTCTTCTCCGAACGGAGAATACCTGAAATCATTTAAATCTGGTAGCGCTAATGAAAATTTTAATTTTCACTGGAGTTATACCAACCCAAATGAGATAAATCAACTTAAATATTCGGAACCATATATTACACATAACATATGTTACGTGGCTCCACGTAAAAACATAAGCATGTACGAATTTCCGTCATAATTCTTGCCTCTCGGTACATCGTGAAAATGATCCGCGGCACTGATCCCATCTCATTTTTCCAATAAGTGCCATCAGAAATGTTTCGGAAAAGTCTGCATTTCTGCAAACATGGCACGCTAACAATATAAATTTTATTTTTTTTTTTTTCCTTCTTTTTCTTTTAGACGTTTTCCCCACCGTCCCTCCATCCCCCTTGGCGCGAAAATCCGGTTAACTGACAATTTCTAAAGGAAAAACCCAATTTGTGCACAAAACGTGTCCGACGTATGCAGGGCGGAAATTTTCCTCATTCTAATGCGGCCCTCAGGCAAAGGAAAAGAAAATTCTTGATGGCTCACCGGACTTTTTCAAGTTTCCACTTCCATTACGCCATCCGATGAAAATTAACTATTTGCCGTGAGTCAGCCATCCGATCGGCAAACGCCTCTTTTTATACTGCCTCGTTTGACGTTTCAATGTTCCGTTCATTGTCTGGCGCCGTTTACTTTAAATTTTTAATGCTCGAAATGAGGGAAGATACCAATTATGGCATTTTGCGAGGCGATATTTAAATTATCGTATTTCGAAGTATTATTTTATAAATTATTCCTTATGCCAAAATTTTCCCCTTTTTAATATTTAAATAACGCAAGTTTTCTTTCCTAAAAGCTTTTCGGGATGCCCACAGTCCCAAATCAATAAACAAAATAAAATCTGGAATAAATACCAAACTTCAGCAATGCTCTCTCATTCTAAACTTTGTTTTCACTTTCGACTTTCTATGGTTTTCAAATTTAATGGAAACTTTTTGTGTTTGAATTTTTTATTTTGCCTTCCTAAAAAGCACGACAACTACCTGGAGATACGAGAAGGGAATAATCGAAAAATCTACAAAACATTTCTTTTTTTTTTTTTTTTTCCTTTTATCGCTGTATAACTTCTTATTGATACATTTATTTTTATTATTTACAGTTTGTGTGCATGCCGGAATAATCGAATTTAAAGTAGAAAATTTTTTTCATCAGGCAAAGGACGCGAAATATATTCCTTTTCAAAGACAATTTATCGCTTTATAAAACATTCTGTGGAACGGTAAAATGTTGTTCTTCATTTGCAAGTCATTAGCTCATAATTTCGTTACTATTTTAAGTAAGGATAGAAGCATCGAAAGAATTCTAAACAAGTAGGGCACTTTTATTCTTTTGCTCCTAAAGAATAAAACGTCGTAATTAAGTGGAATTGCATTTGCCTTCCTTTGCTGTGCAAACTTAAATTTTTCCCATGTTAAAATTTGCTCGCCGCTATGGTTTCCTTTAAAATTTGACTGCAAATTATCATACTCTCCGACTTTTCCCTCCCAAGCTCTAAACAGGTTCGAAAGGTTTAAAAAGCGAAGCTTTTAATGCTGACTGCTGATTTACAGCAAATAGTTCAAATTATTAGCGAATGCCTTTTTCACCGATACAAGCTACGCATTGATTAAATGAACCGAAAACGTAGAGAATGGTTATGTAATAACACCGAAAGTTAAACTTCGGGATCTTAATTAGTTAATGGGCCATTTCATACTTTCGTTTTAGCCCGTGGAATGGCGGGTACGTTTTAACCGACCGAATTCCCTTTTACATTCCTGGTGGCTGCACGTAAAAATGTCTTTTGGAAGTTAATCGTCGCATTCGTTCGCAGCGGCTCGGCTATTGAAATACGAAAGAGTTTTCAAAGAGCGATTAATGATGAGCACTTCAAATGTGCTCACACGAAAATCATATTTGCGGCGTCAAAAATTTCGGGCGCGCCTTTTTCTCTCTCTCTCTCTCCTCGGTTTCCGAACGCGATTCTCACCGCGAACGGAATTAAGAACCGCGTCACAATTCTCTTTTTTAACCGTAGAATTTGAAAATTTAAATAATATACATTGATGGATGGTACCGTCTCGAGGAGCGGTTAAAATTTCGAAAGAGACCTTTAGACGCGTTGCTGCTGGCCCGCATACGTTTGCGGATTTGCCTCAGACGACAATGCTCGGGCAACTCTCCATTTTCGGCACAATAAGAAAGAATCATCTAAAAGAGACATTTTTGCCGAGATATTCAGCGGTTACGATGAAGAGAAAGGAAATCCATTATTAAGACAATGGAAATGAGCGAAACAATTGCGAGAAATTAAGAATAAAATGTTCTTATATAATTTCCGTAATTAAGAAAAAAATTTTTTTGTGTTCCCGTCTTCGTCCCTTAATTCGGTTATCGCCAAAAGTTGGGAAAGTAGCCCCAAAAACCCTTATTTTCTGCGTTGAAAACTTAAAGAACATAAATTTTGATTCTATTAAGCTATAAATTGTTTTGTGGCGAAATTTTATAAAATATTTAATATGCACCTCGTTGTTTCTCAAAAAAGATACGGTTTTGTTATTTTGTTTTTAAACTTACAATCGCACAAATCATTAACAAGATTTGAAAAATAATTCATTAGGGTCTTCGAAAGTTAGGAAAATTTTTTTTTTTTTTTTTTTTATTGTTAACGGCTTATAATTGTAGAGAGAATTTATGAAAGATTTTCCATTAAACGCTCGGCAATCTGAAAAGGAACGACTGATTTTGTACGGCATTATTTGGGATGGAAAAACTAATTTTTTTTTTTTTTAAAAATTCAAACTTCTACGGTCCTCAATTCTTATTTGAAAATAACTTTTGCTTTACGTAAAGCTTCAGATTTTTTTTCCAGGATCATGCTAGAAAAATATTCAAAATTTTTATTAAAAATTACAATAGAAAATAAAAAGATCCGGATACAACAGCGATGGTTGCTGTTTAATTGAGCAACACCTGAAAAATTTAGCTTCGTAATTTGTATTTATATTAAAATTTTTGGCGGGGAATTTTTCAGGATTTTTACGTACGCATTACGATGCCCAAAACTTTACAGGTGAAAAGTCAAAAGTTTTCCGGAGAAGAAATGCACTTTTAAGAGCTTTCTCTGATAATAATACTCAATTTTTCATCCGGCTCCTGCTCTTCCTTACTCAGAAACGGCAGAATTTTAAAATCTTTATTCGGTGAAAAAAAAAAAAATACTGCCCCTTTTTCACTGATTTCAACCCTTGTTGGGAGTTTTTGGATTTGAAAATAAATTTATTTTTGAAGAGGAAAAAGCCATTCCGCAATTCACAATTAAACTTGGACTCAATTTACCCTTTGATCTATATTAATGTTTAGAAGGAAAGTAAATATATATCTTTGGCTGGATCAAAAAACGGATCAGGATCAGGGGAAAATCCCCAACATTCCGAATATATTTGTTTTAAAATAAAAGTTAAATAAAAGGAAGCATTTTTCATTACTCTCGTCACGTATAATTGTCGATTAAAGGAAAATTACGTAGAAAATATCTACATTTAATTGTGAGTATCGTCCACTTCGTTGGCAGTTATGTTCGTGTAAATAACACAAACTCCGCATTTAATTTATCCTGAGATGCTGTACAAAAAAATCCGCGGATCAAATTTTCCGGTAAAATTTCAAATCGCTGGAATGCAAAACGCACCGAAAATTTTTCGAGGGGCCCTCAAAATGGCTTCCCGTTTGCTTCAGTTTCATGCACATAAATTGAAAAAAAAAATGATAAATGTCGGTTAAAAGTACATCGCTTAAAGTGGATTCAAAATTCTTCCCTTTAGATGGAATGACGTGAATTTCATGTTTCATTCGATCGAAAAATATTTTAAAAATTTTTATTCGAGAGACCTCGTCCGTACGTCCGTCCATATATTTGGCAGCGAATATTGTAATTTTTATAAAAAGAAATATTATCTTTTTTTTAAATGCCCTTAATATAACATTTTGATAGAAGTGGTTCACGGATATATCAGAGTACGAAAAGCCGATCCATTTATAATAAATCGCTTAAAATTAACTTCTCCTTTTATGTAGGATTTCGAATAAAAAATAATGCATGATGAAATTATGGAAAGGGCAAACAGGAAAAGCAGAGAATAAAAATCAAGCACAAATCTTAACTTAAATAAATGTAAACCCTGAAAATTAAAGAATCTTAAATTAATAATTTTTACGGGTCAAGATCAGTTGACTGTGAATTAAAAGTTTCTATTTTTGTTCAGTTTCTTATGCAGAAAACTCAATTGTCATGTAATTTTTTTTTTTTTTGTTAATTTAAACAAAACTCATTGTGAACAGAATCAAATGATATTTATTAAAAAAATAAAGTAAAATTTTTCTTTTACACCGTTGTGAATATCCAACGTCAAACCTAAGATCGGCAAATGTTATATGTTTCAAATACATACGTATAACGTTTTTATGATGAATTTAACATCTGTTTTTTTTAAGTATAATTTAAATTAATTATTTAATACATAAAAAATATATATAATTTTAATTTGATAAATACAAATTTTATGTTCGAAACCTGGTAATAAGTGAAGATATATATTACAATTTAACAATCATTTAGCTGAAAAAAACTAAAGACAAAAATTGAATTTTAAGTATCAAGGAAAAAAAAGATTAATTTCAGATTCTAGCATATTCTCGACCATTACAGACATTCAAATTTTGGCGCAAAAATAGTCAACTTTTAATAATTAAATGGTGAATATTCATAAGCTAAGGCGACATCGAAGACTTTTTCTTTTTTTTTTTTTTTCTAAAATATATTTCCGCAGTGCAATTCGCAAAGGAATTTCAACGAACTGATATAATTTTCCTTTGCTGGAAACTTGGGGTTCGAAACCCTTAGATTGAGGGTAATAAAAATATATTTTTTACGTTCATATTTCGGAGGGAAAACGGAACCGTGCAGCGCAACGCAGAAGACAAATGGAAAGGGCAGAAATGCCTGGTATCGATTGAGTCGACAACCATGTGGCGCGCTATTTTCACAACGATCCGGGAGAATTCCCCGCGGTTTCGGCTCAGCCCTGCCGCAAAAAGACGCGATTCCTTCCTGCGGAGGGGAGGCGGTAGGGGGGGGTGCGCGCTCTCTGCCCGATTTCGGCGCTCTCCCGACCCGACGCTATCGGATTTCGACGTGCCCGCCGAGACGAGGCCAGCGACCGGGGTTGGCGGGGTGGGAGGGGCGGGACGAGAACGCCGAAAATTTTCGAAACAGAAAGAAAATGCCTGGATATGAATAAAAATGAACGAACCTGAGAACGTGCAAAGAAGGAAAGGCTCAGTCCGAGGTTCGAGAGAAGCTCGTAGGTCGAAGCGAAAAGCGTGACGTGGCCAGCTGCAAGCAATAATCCGCCATTACTGGAGTCTCCTCGGCGCCGGGTTGGAAAACCTCGAAATGACGCAGTGTTCTTCCCGCGCACATCGCCGTGTCGAGGACCCGGAAAAATTGGAGGCCGGCGTTCGATTGAATCTTTTCGAAAATTTTTCGAAAAGTTGCACGACCCGGAATCGGTTTTTCGTTCGATTTTTCATTCCGTTTCCGAGCTCCGAATTTTATTTGCCGCACGTTCGGCGTGCGGGGAAAATGCGTTTAATTCTCCCTGCCTCGGCTGGAAAAAAGGTCGCCGGAAAATGCACCGCCGGATTTGCTGTCCGCGGTCGGATCGAGATCCCATCTAGTGGACAGAAAACCAGAGATGACATCCTGAAACAAGTTACGTTGCAGCGTTTGTAACTTCACCAAAATATAAAATCTAAAAGCAAAATTATTAAAATTTGCCTTTCACTTCCTCTGAAACTTTGAAATTTTTTTTTTTTTTTTTTATAGCAGTTGCTTAAAGTGAGATTGAAAGGATGGAGCTTGATCGGATAAAATGCCAAAAAATGCGGAGACATTGCAATCATTAATTGACAAAACGCACCCACATTTATATGTATATGATAATCGCGAGCCTTTTACAGCCGATGAAATATCTTGCAACAGTAATAAATTCAGTGAATAAAACACCAAAATTATAATCCATACTTAGGCACAAAAGTTAAAAGGAAATAATTTAAATTACAAATTGCTTCTAAAGTTATGAGATAGGAAGAAGAAAGTTATGAACCATAGGTAAAAGACACAAAAGGAAGTGAAATCAAGAATTACGATAGCTATTCTGGTGTTATGATCCGAGCATGATGAAATACCGTATGCAGTTTTGTTTAATGCTATTATAATACGAAGCTTAAAATCACTTTTTCACTTATGAAATAGCGCTCTGGATGTTAATCGAGTGCGGACGAATTCAAAGGGAAAATAATATTACAAATTGATAAAGACTTTAATCTTTCAAAAGTTGTCCTCATTTATAATGACTTATAGATGTTCGCGAACCGAATATGATTTTCTTCTCGAAAGGTGCTGAAATTTATATCTCTTTAAGCTTGTCACGACTTAAAAAAAAAAAAAAAAAAAAAGAGTTTCCAAAGAAACAATTGCGGCGACTATAAAAAAATTTGAAACGTTCGCTATAAACATAATACCTGGCGAAACTGTTTTCATTTGCGCAGTTCATGGATTATAGCAGACCACGGAAAATTATATTTCACGTATCATAATCTATACCGGAGGAAAGGTTTAAATCTCGGAATGAGCTTTAATTGAGAACTACTCAAAAGAGCTGTCGAAGATGAAAAGCTTTCCTGTTTTATATCTGAGTAATTTAATTTCCCTTGGTTAATGTATTTACTCTTGTACTCGCTTCGATGATACATATACTAATGTATTTACTCTAAACTGGGTAATTAAATTCATTCATCCATAAAATACAAATACAGTATCCCGGAAAACAACATTTAATAATATTATCGTTATAAAGCTATAAGAAGATTTCTTTTTTTTTTTTAATTATTGCCTTGCTATTGGATCTTATTTACACCTTCATCTGCTTTGAGAACTGATTCATTATGAATTTCAATACCTTTTTCTCTTGCGAACGAGGATTTTTACCTTTTTGAAAGGAATCAACATGCCGGGATCTTGACTTTTTTTGAAAGTCAATATCCCGGCATGCTGGAGACAAAATATTTCCGCTCGCCTCATAGCCAAGCCACGCCATCGATTGATATTTGCTGCGGTTTTGTAAATTATTAATATAATTCAGCGCCAAAAAAAAATTAATTCGATTTTTCTTTTTTTCCCTTTCTCATTCGAAATACGGTTTTCCTTAAAGAAAGTTTAGCTCCGATATCGCACCCCCGATCCTTCGGAAAATTTTTGAAAGCCTCTTATAAAAATTTTGGGCACGAGTTTTGAAAAAAGATGCGCACTCGTTTTTTAGGTTAATCCTCAAATTTCTTTCGGTATTTCGATGTGGCATTTCGTCCGCCACGGTCCGGTCAGTCTGTCCACACTGCGAACGGTGCTTTCTGCGGCTGTCGGTGAAAAAGTGCCGAGAAATGAGAATCGAGATCGTTCGTCCGGAGTGCAAATGCAGTTGGTGAGCAAAGGGAAGTTTCACTCTTTGTCATAAGAATCAGATAGCAGACGCAGTGCGAGATGGAAAATTGATTTAAATCACTGGTTCATGAAATAAGATGAAGATTTGCAAAGGATATTCATATGTTTTTCTTATTAGAAATCCTGCAGATGATATGTATACATCCGAATCGAGTTATATCGGCGAGTTTATTGAAATGCTTTTTAGCGGGGGCGAATCCTTTCCCGCTCTCTGAAAAAACATACTGATCATTCGGTTCAGACGGCATAGAGTTAGATAGATAGAGTTATAGAGCAGGCATTTGTGCCGGCAAAAGAGTTCCTTTGTACGGGTTTTTTGAAGGTGAGGTATTGCAGAAATCTCAATTTAACGAAGGAAAACCAAAGTATTAATTTCATTACATTGCCGGTCCCGATATTGCGAGATGACGGGACTCGTCTATAAGACCAGCAGATCTTTTTGCGGAAATATTGGGGCCACAATTACATTTATGCTCCTAAGAAAAGGGAAAGTTGTCAATAAAAAAATGATTGATCGCATGTTAAGATCATGTGAGAAGTGTCTCAAAAACCATCAGACTTGTTGGTTAAATGCATGGATGCGTTGAATATACATGTCAGAATCATTGATGCGACAACTGATGAACGCCCAAAACCAACGATTTCCCCGGCATTAGCTCTCTGTAAGAAGATTAATCACTTTTAAACTGAATCAACCCTCGGTGAATAAATGATTTAGAGATGATCAAGACGAAGATACAACATTTTTCGTGATAGCCTCCGAGAGCCAACAAAAGCACCAGGCAACATTTTAAGGTGTTACTCGAATTTTATAAGTTACTTAAAACATTTACACTCTAAAAAAAAAAAAAAAAAATCCGCATTTTTTAAATTAAAAAATAAAAGAAATGTAATAAATGAAATTATAACAATATAGATAAATATAACGTAACATATAAAATTATGTAATAAAGATAAATAAAAATAAAAAATTTTTTAAAATTAAGGAAGCAACTGTCACTTGAGGCAGCGCAATTTACATTTGTAGCGCGAAAAATAAAACGTTCTATCTTTGGAGGCGGGTTCATCGAGGAGAGCAGAGAATCGAGTAAGCGCAAATAATATTTGGGAATATTTTTGGAAGCATACTCATAAATGGAGAAAATATATCTTTTAACTGTACTGGAAGAATTTCAAGAGTAAAACTCCGGCTGGGATTCACCCAAGCGACGGACTAAGCCTCATAAAATTTGGATTGTGTAAGGACATGGCATTTGCCAAATGTGATAGCATTTGAAATAAAGCGAAACTGCAAAAAAGGCTTTTAAGGATTCGAAGTAAATCACAGTAATCCTCGAAAAGGAACCATTGGAATAATAAAACAGGCAGACCGCAACAGAATGTAATGAAAAAAAGTGATATTTTTGGCAGACAAAAATCGTGGAGGCGGACTACTGTTAGCAACTGACATAATTCTTCCTCAAAAAATAACGTCTGCGACCCGGAACAGAATTTCTGGCGTCGCTTTTCTGCAGTGCGGAATTCAGGACAAGACTGCGATTTGTTGCAAAAATCAATTTCAACAAGGTTAGCAATGCTGTTTCCCTGTATTCTCCCATTTTCCTTAGGAATTCTCTGATTTCTGCTGCGGCTGAGCCGAGGTAACGAACTTTAAAAGCATCGCATGCAAGGCGCATTTTGATTTTCAATTTTTCTGAATAAGGGCTTGGAGGAATTTTTATATATATATATATTTTCGTCTCGCCGCGGATATAAAATTATTGCTGTAGATGCGTAATACTAAAAAATTGTATCGATGTAAGTTTTTCGGTTATTTTTTTCAATACTCGCGTCAGAGGGAGGCCGTGAGAAATGCGGCAGCGCAGCTGAAATTTAAGATGAATGCGGGCGACATTCAAAATCGCCCATCATAAATTAAAATCCGGCACCGGATAAAAAGGGCTCCGAAAACCCCCGGCAGAATCAAGATAAATTTTTAGATGATCCACTGCACTGACCTAACGAAAAGCTTAAATTCATATGGCAAATCTCTCCCCGAACTTCTGAAAAGGACTCGGAGCAGAAGGATGCCCGCAGCAAGGGGTATTTTGACCCATTTGAGCTAAAAAACATAATTCCTCGAGCAAATGTGAAAAACGCCAAAATCAAAATGTAAAAAACCAAAATATGAAAATATCGCATGACTTGTTTCAGAGACGCACGAACGCATAAACTAATTAATAAAAATTTCATGAATTATGACATCACAACCCCCGAAATTTTTATCCTTCGCTTTCAAAGATAAAAAACTAAAAAGCAATGCGGAAAGTCTTAAAAAAAAAAAAAAAGCCATGATCTGATAGGCAGTGCTCAAGAAACTTAAAAGATTTGCCTTTATTGAGCTTGAGCTCCTTCATTATCTACAGTTGCAAAGTAAAAAATTCAAATTCCCAATGTACAGATAAACTTTCAAGATATTCAGGTTTTTTGTCCTACCGAGAAGTGGCACAATCGCCAATCTTTTCTGGAAGAGCCAAAATGCGAAGGATAGTTGAAAGCTCGTGATTTTACATTTTGACCAAGAAGAAAATTTTTTATATTTCAATTCGTAGCACAAGAAATTTTCGCAAGGCTCGGATTTTGTTTTTTTTTTTTTCTTTTTTCATTTGAAAACCCAAGTGGAAATATATTAATGAGAATGATAAAAGGAGTCCCGGCGGTGCAGGAGAAAATTATTTATAATTTGCGAGATTCCAGGATTGAATGATAATTTATCCTTTTTTTTTATATATATATATATTAAAACGCTAAATGGGTTTAGGAAAGGAGAGAAAAAAGATGCCGTAAATGCCGTTCTTAAGAGAATAGACGTCACCAACCCTTATAATATTGCGGTCTTATAGCGAATCCTGTTAAATGTTATTTAGAGGGGAAGGCAAGACGAGACAGAGAATCCTGGTCTACATAATGGAACGGGAATCGCTTCTAATATATATTTTTTTTTTCCCTTCTTCTACGCCGAAAAATGCAAACATTTCGGGCTTGCAGCAGCATGAGGTATAAAAATTAGAGAACGGTTAAAGCGGTCAAAAGCGAAAGGTCCGTGGACGAACGTGCATCCTAACTCCGAGGAAAATCGAAAAGGAAATTCCGCAAATTCCGTCGGACTTCGAAAATTTCAAATTAAAATTACGGCTAAAAAATCGGGTATATTCTCGCCATTAAAGCCAGCAGCAAAAAAAAAAAAAAAAAAAATATCGAGGACTGATTTAGGTTAAATTTCAAACGAGTTCCGAATTATTAAAAAGGGAGAAAAAAAAAAAATCTGCACAAAGAAAAATGGGACATTATTTTGCTTTTTATACTTTACAAATGCGATTTTGAAACATAAATATTTAGGTTAAATAAATATCCAGAGGGAAAGGTTGCGAAGTCCCGGACATTCGAAAAAAGAAACGGGGGGGGGGGGGGCTTTGAACATTTCGATTTTCGAGAGATACAATTTGCTGGGAGAGGAAAAAAAAAAAAAAATGTAAATAACGATGGGAAACCAGCTCAGCTCTGTAGATCGTGGTTCACTCACGGAAAATGTTCGAGATTTGGATTGAAATGAAAATTTCTGAAGGGTTTCTTGTTCCTTCCAAAGATGATCAAAATCGAATATCCAAAATTCTTAAAGCTTTCTATGCAGGAGCTATTTTTATTTATTTTATTTTATTTTATTTTTTTTTTTTTTTATCTCTGCCGGAATGCGAGTCCCCGACAACCGAAAAGTTGAAATTTGCTTAAAAATTTCCTCCTTACACAGCATTTGCAGCTATCCGGTTATATCGATCATCGGTGATGTACTTTCGGAGTAATCATTCACTCTGCGTGATGATGACAACATTCGTTATGAAATTCAGATTTTTTTTTTTTTTTTTTAAGTTTCCCTCCCCACGAAAAGAGAAGGAAATGGGAATGTCACTTTTAAAATCTTATTCCTTCTCTTCTGGTTTACAAATTTATTTCGAACGCCATTTACTTGATATTGAAATGAGACGGGGAGAAGAAGGAACCATGTCATTGATGTAATAAAAATTCATTATTTAGATTGAAAATAATGGAGAGATTGGTTAAGAGGAGCAATGCATGCCAAATGGGGAATTAGCTTGATTCAGAACGGAAAATTTTATTGTTATAATAAAGTTAATACCGTGTAATTTATACCTTACAGGAATCGGTAAATTTAAATGAATCACCCGCAATTTTCGGCGAAAATGCAAAAGTTTAAGCATTTTCTATATGCATAATTGAAAACGTATATTAACACGTAAATATTTCTTATCCGTTTCATTAGAGGATTATTTCGTAAAAACGTGAAAATGCAGTTTCTTCAGTCCCGTTTTTTTTTTTTGCTTAAATGACTCATGGTACATCATACGTGAGACAATTATATAACAATATCTTATCGATGGCGGAGCAATTAATGTCCCTTAATTAGTTATACTCAAAAGCAAGCGAATCTTGGAAAACTTATTTTTCTGGAAAAGTTGACACGAAGGCGGAAATTATTTTCCCACGAAGAGAAAAGAGCGAGGGAAGTCACAGTTTGGCTTTCGTACCAGGATTGACGACAGAGCCCGTCTTCCCCCAGGATCGCACATAACCGGATCGGATATCTCAGTCACATTGCCGTATCCCATAACATGGGAGACGATGTGTCAATCGCGGTAGGTGAGACGGTTTTAAGGTTACAAAAACAGAATTTTGCCATTTTCAATCGTCATTAAAGTACCGAATCGGATTTCCCAAAAAGAGAAAAACATAAAAGGGCGACACGTTTTGGGGATTTAGCTGGCGCCGTTTGAAGGATTCGGAACGAGGCTTAAGAAGCCCCGAAAGTGGGAAATGCCAACCTTCGGGAGACGGAATCTGAGCCGGTTGATGATTCTTGATGTCCGACGGCCGCGGCCATTTAAAAATCATTCAACTAAAAGACACGTCAAACACGTAGAATTTTTGACGTGGGATAAGTAAATGGACAGACCCCCGTCGTCAGTAATCTGATATGTCGCCTCAAACGGGTATCGAAGCAGATTTCTATCGCACAACTTTGTTGAAGAATGGATTTTTGCGGTTTGAGATATTAAATTAAGCCGAGGATAAGAAGATCAAATGCAGGCAGTATGTCACGGAAAAGAATAGAAATTCCTCGGAGAGAGAATTGGGAAATGAAAATGGATTTTACATTCACGTCTCCGGGAGTCTCTAGAGCAATATATTTTTGCGCGATTGCACACTATGCCAGGAAAGCGGAATCTACTTATAGCATTGCAGGAGAGGTTTTCACTTTCGACGGACCTCACAACGACTTTAACAAGACCTGATAATATGATTTTTCAAAGCCGGCAAAGGCAAAAGCAGTTAAATTATAAAATCTCAAATTCAGCTTGGACAGGGCAGAAGACTGAAAATTTTCAATTAAAGAAAAAGGGACCGAAATTTTGTGCAAAAGAGCGAAGATAAAAAGGCAAGTCAAAAAATATATTTTTTCCAATGAATAATAAGAGATTGAAATTTTTATAGGGGGCACAAAATGCTTGGATCTTAGAAAATATATATTTGTCGCCGCTCCATATTTTCAATATACTATCCAATCTCTGGCGAAATTGAATCTCTGCCCTGATTCAGCAATAATCTCCGGTGGTCAATTGAAAATTTCGAATAAAACGCGAATGAAATGGAACAAGATTATGTTGATCCAAAGCCACGAAAATCGGTGTTGAGGATTTAGATGGGAAACTTAGAATAATACTGAAATTAAACGTGATAGCGACAGAGAAAAATATATTCAAAGGCGTCACAACATGCCATTTTGATAAGAAAAAAAAAATAAGATAAAAACAATTTTTCACATTTTAGTGATTAATATGATTGATTCAGTATGGAAATGCAATTGCCCGCAAAGGAAATAAAAGCTCCAAATATGTCTTGCGTTTTAGAAAATTTTTTGTACCGTTTAAAAATTCGATTTCATTTATAAGACGTAATAAAAACAACTTTTAAAGCTAAATAATTTTTATTCTTTTTACAGTTTCCGAAAAAAACTTAATTTACATAAAAATTTTCAATCTCTCAGGGTCCGTAACTTTATTTTGCAATATTAAAATCTTAATAGCGGATGCTGAAGCTGGAGTGAGAATATTTTTTTGATTCAAAGCAAAGCACAGCAATGCCATATGGGAAATAGGAGCGGTAATAAACAGGAGATCGCGTCGCTGGAGATATTTAGCAGAACAACGGCGAAGTGAGTTAAACTTAATTCTTTTATCCTGAATCGATCTGAGGGGTAGGATGCGGCAAATTGCCCTCAATTGCCAGCAAACCATTGTAATTCAGACCAAATTCGGTTTTCTTTTCCCGGCAGCAGACTGCTGGAAATAATTTTAATTGCAGTTAATCGCCTTTGTTCTCAGCTCACGCACCCGCTCATTTCGATGGGGCAGTGGTCGAAATCTTGAAGTGTCCCACAGCACGGGCTGCAGATCAAAAACGTTTTGCCGCAGTGACATTTAAAGAGGTTTGACTTCGGGAACATTCCGATCAAATGCAAATCCACTAAGCTCAAACAAACTCTGCCTTTTTCTTTTTTTTTTTTTTTTCCTGCATTCGTCCCATCTTCATTTGTTAGTAAATAAATCCCCAACGTAACATTTAAGACTTTTCCCCTTCATTTTCTTTTTCTTTCTGTGATTGAATTTAGAATATAAACTTGAGTGTAGTGGAATCACGTATAAAGTTCGTGACTAAATAAGTCAATTGTCGCGAAGACTGATCCTGAAACGGCAATTTTCCTCCTTGCTATTTTCCATGGACGGACGGAATTTTATTTCCCTTTTTCTTTCCTCCGTCTGGGCACAGGGATGACCGCAGGAGCACGAGAACCTTTCAGAGTTTTTGTGCATATTTAGGCGTAAACTTTATCGACAAGGTTCAATTAATACCCGGCAAAGTGTTGCAGCGGGCGAAATCATTAACTTTCCTGTCGTAAAACAAATTGAAACCGATAAACTTTCCTAACGAAAGCTTTCAAAGTTATAAAAGACGGACGTGAAAGGATTTGTTAACGTAAAGCTCATAAAAAGAGCAGAAAATTTATGAAAGGCTTTTAAAATATCGAGCCTTTCAGACACTGAGTGTACACGGCTAAATCGTTTGTTAATGTAACCAGAGTTAATCAACGAATTAAATTGTCAAAAGAAATAAATGATGCTGGGGTAAAAGGACAAGAAACGACTGCATGGGGTGGTAGAATTCTTGGAGAGGAATTTTTATTGCATGTAATCGAAAGCTACATCCCCATTAATATAGCGGGAATAGTATGAAACTGACTGGTAATGATAAAAAGGGATTTCTCGCATCTTTTATGCAAAGAATCTACAAGCTTAATATTGCTTTGTGCTTCGCAACTATAGATGCCGAATCAGAATTTCTCCAGTATATCTAAGGAAGCTGCTGATATGAACAGAGAACCAATAATTTAACATCGAATAAACACCCTCCCCCTGGTAATATTTACAGTTCTTTCTGAAAGCTTTATACTTAATACTCTTCAAACAAATTTATTTAATTTAATACTCTTCAGAAAACAAATTTTAGTTAGTTCCAAAGTAAAATTTTTAAGCGTCCAGATTATGTCTGAAAGTGTGAGCAGCCAAGGGTAAAAATGAAAGTATGGTAGGAGAAGATTCTAAAATTTATTAAAACAATATTCGTATTTAAGAAAATCTTCTCATATTCATTCATATTTTTTCAAATTATTTTGAACCGCAAACGATAACTGAATCCTCTTTTAACTTCTAAAAGTGTTGCCTCATTTATAATCGGCCTCCGGTTTTGCAGCCATAAAGCCTATCAAGTAATTATTTGAACATCGACGAGGAAGGTTTTCAGTCTGCTAAATATTAACTTTTTATTCTTAAACTCCCCTTTTGGAAGTGACAAATTCTAAATGGATGTACAAATCATCCCTGGAAAAATTTTTTGCCATTCTCGTTCTCTTTAATCCCTATGAAAAAGATCTTCCTTAATCCTCAACGAACCGCCGATTCATTCCTTCAGTATGATTCTTATAGGATCGTGGTCGTAAAAGAAGTTATAAAAAGATTCTTACAAATTATGCAACTTTCAAATAAAGCCCTTTTCTTTTCTGTTTCACGACCGAAAATAAAACTTAAAATGAACGAGTAATAAATTTTTAAGAAAATTCCTTATGTATTTTTTTTTTCCCGCTGTTATCGCAATTCCCTTTCCCTAAGAGCGTATAAGATATAAATTCGATTCAACTCGATCAGAAATGATTAAAATATTTGATAAATTCAACACGAAAAGATTTTTTTTTTTTTCCTCTGGCAAATGTAGATAAATTAAACTTAAAATATATTTACCATCTCCCTTATCCTTCAAAAAATTTAAAGTCCACCAGTTCATGGACCAAACCGAACTGCATCTTGAAAATAAATTTACGTTACCAATTTTTTATCACGTGTCGCGTATCGTAAAGGCTTATTTAACATAGTTTCATACGATGATACAGATAATTCAACGAAAAAAAGAACATGGCAGTAAATTAAAAAATATTTAATTTTTTTTTTTTTTTAATCGAACTCTAAATTGAAAATTTTCATGAAATACATAAGTTATATTCATGATACGATTATAAAATCATAAAATAGTGCGCGTTTGACAATGTAAGCAGTGGCCAGCAGCAGACCGAAATTGACGTACTCCAAACAGCTTCGACATAAGCTAATGCCGCAAAAAAAAAAAAAAAAAAAAAAAAAAAAGCGATAAAGCATCAAACAAGGGCGAAGATGGCTTTCAGTAATAAAGTGATAAATAGAAGACATTTTTGTTCGGTGAAACCGCAGCTAAAAACGGAGTTCATTAATTTTTACCATTGTTTCTCGCATTGTACGGTATTACAAATTCTTCTCTTCTTTTAAAGCGAAAATTTTTTGTTTTAATATAATTGAAAAATATTTAAAAATGCTCCAGTTTCTTATTTCACAGAGAGGCGCAGTCGATCCATAAACGTGAAGAACTCAAATGTTCTAAAAAGCCAACGAAGCGAATGAACTAATTGGCTTTTTTCTTTTATTTCTCCTTTGATGAGAGTCCGAATATTCTGAATTAAAATCCTCCTGGCGCCTTCGCCACAGTTTGTTGTCTTTCCATTATTTTAAATGTCTTCTTTATGGAGTTTTCTGCGACAATTTAATTTTACGATGAAAATAAGTTAGCAGACAAATTAAGAGAACCGAAGGGAAGATTTTGATCTTCCACCACAAGCACACATATGCATTTTTTTTTTTTTTTTTTTTCCGCCCCTGCCCGAGCATCCGAGGTGAGACGGCGGCACCGTTTCGCTCCTCTGCTTCCTCTTTAGCGTGTCTTCTCAGATTACTTAAGTTATAAATTTTTTCTTCCGATTTATATCGCACGATGCGAGTGGATCCGCGATAATATCTTGACATTAAAAAGAGGAGAGGAGATGCAAAAACAAATACTCCTCAGCAATTGTAATCCTCCTTTATCTTCCACGAAAAACAGGAGAAAATGCAGGAGAACTTATTTTCTACAAAAAGAATTTCAGCATATTTCCCCGAGTTGAAAAACTTCCTTCGGAAAACCTGCAGGTGCCATTAAAATTCCGTTTGAAGAAATTTCGCTTTTGCTTAGTTTCATTAGAATATCGTGTACAAACCAGCTCGTGCATTTTCTCACCGGCAACTTTTGCGTTGGTAGCGTCTGCGTTGCGGTCATTTCATTCGCGAATGTTATTGTTCCGGAGGCGGACGCTCTCCGAATGAAGGAGGGCTCCGTAATTACGTCAAATGAGAAACTGCGAGAAGAACAGAGCCACGCGATGCGAAAGGCAAAACTTTTTTAATGCTACAGAGACCGGGCGAAAGTGATTTAAAAAATTAATATACATCACGTCATCATGTGGGACGTGACCTGATTGAAGAACAGGTATGAGATCTGACGAAATAGCATGGGAAATAATTAAAAATTTCTCCCGGAGAGAAGCGAGTGATAGTGGAATGAAAATGGGAAAGCAATTGTAGTTAAACCTTTATAAAACCTTTGCTAATTAAAAAAAGGATTCTATTAAAGTTTTCGAATAAATGGTTTTAATTATGCAGATACCACTGGGATAGTTCCTTCAGTGGGGGATCTCTCGCTGTGAATAATTGCTGCTGGAATGGCTGACTCAGCACGTAGGAACCTTTTCCTCTGTTTTATGTTTCTTTCTCGTACTTTATATCTGCAAAAATTGAAATGCTGGTCAATTAGTGCGGCAGAGGCACCGCCCCGCGGACCGCGTTCGGTCTAATTTTCAACGATTCGAAAAGTTCAATGAGAAATGTCCCGGTCGACGAATATCGTTAACATCCTTCATGCAACTTGCTGCAGGATTAATTGTCGCCGGATGAATAAAATTTTTCTTATTTTTCAATAAAAAAAAACATATTTCAAGATAAACGTATGCGGCAAAATAAAAATATTAGCGCTCCAGAGGCGATTCCCCGGTAACAAAAATTGAATTCTTCTTTCTGTTCACGGCTAAAAAATATCCGGTTGTTAAAACCCTTATTATTCTATGAGGAGATTCCTACTTTATCTGGCGGATAATAAAAAGTTTTTTTTTTTTTTTTTACCCCCTACCGGTCGCTGTTTCCGTCTGACCAATGGTTGATTTAACCTGAAAACTTCTTTCGGTCGTTATCATCCTGCAGTTGCCCGCACGGAAAAAGCCAAGATCGGTAAAAGCAAAATTAATGTGCATTCCTCCCATCGGGACTGAATCAGTGAATGATAAAAGAAATTGGCGGGAGCTGCTCGTTTTGAATCTCTGCCGGGAAAATTCTTCGCAGCTCTTTCAAGAGCTGCGGAAAGGCCGCATGGACCGTGCACCTCCTTCAGCAATCATTTCCCCGACTTCTTTTTCGGTATTCAAACCATCCTTTGCTTCACCGTAGTTAAACTGCATTCTCGCGCAATAGTTCCCGCACGTCATTTTCGCTTGATTCGCAACTTTATTTTACGCAAAATTTGGTCGTTTACGGAACTTCACTGCGGCCGCTCCAAAAGAACCCACACGCTCGGGTCGATTTGTGAATCAAAACATAAAATTCCCTTCAGCATCAAATGCGAGTGAGGGTTTTCCCGGCAGGGTGAATTATGAGGACGCTGCATTGGAATTCAATTTGAAATTCTGCATTTTCAATACATTTATCTTTGCCTGACCCCGCCGCTCCCTAAGTCGCGCCATCTTTGCAACGTATTATACCTTGGAGACAACATATCTAACCTTAAATGTATATATTCATCACTCAAAATTGTCATTTCCGATATTGGAGCACACTATTTCCTTTTTAGGGATGACAAAGAACAGATAAAAAAAAAAAGGGCGTTTTTTTTTCTTTTTATTTTTGAGTTCGACTCGTGGGGTCGGTAAGATCACTGCAGCAAATTTTCATTACTACAACCAAGCGCGGAATACATAACAAATAACAGAACAGATCGACATCGAAGCTTTTATTGTCGAGTACCGTAAATATTAGAGTGCCGTAGAGCTAAAACTACGAAGAAT
>JAOWBB010001452.1:0-44203 GCA_028565995.1 Ricinus marginatus | reverse complement strand
TTTATTTTTCTTGTCAATATATTCCCCGACTCAGGGGAGTACCTGGGTCGGGAAAACATAAAAAAAAAAAAAAAAAATTAAACTACTAAATGGTACCCACTTGGACTAAAATATTTGATGGTATTTTTAGTGATTTGATAAAATATATATTTTACTGGAAATAAAAGATGTTACCTGAAAAATCCAAATAAGATATTATCCGTGAGATTTAAAATCAGCAAAAGGAACACATTTAACTTTTGCATTTGTATCATTCACCTGAACAAAAAGATTCATTTACATACGATCATAAGAGAAAACTTTCGATTTCTTCAGATGTAATATAAAAGCACTGAATTACGTTTCTGCAAAATTTGGTGAAGTTGTACGGAAACAACAACTTATTTTAAAGGAGATAAATTGCATATATAACTATAATAACGTATATTGTGAGCCTGCAGTTGTTATATAAAACTCGAGGATTATTTCCAAGTATATACAATCAGATAGCATACGAAATTTGAAAACTTTGTTTTCTGCAATTGGAAAATATGATTTATCTAAAAGATTATTTAATAATCTCTTGGATTCAAAATAGAAATTTTGAAACATAAATTTTTTTTAAACTACTATCTTTATCTCGGCATAATTCATTTTTCACTTCGAAATTCCTAATGATCCACGTTAGAAACCGAAAGTTGGATGAGGTTGATTGTGGAGCCGATACCTGAAAATGACCTGACGGCATCAAATATACTTGTCAAAGAGCTTGAGTGGAAGAAATTTTGAAAAGGGAAAAAAAAAAAGACTTTCATCGAGGACCGAAAATATGAAATAGAGAATCTGAGAATGCGACAGGAAAAATTCGATTTTGTCTCTCATTTTATGTGGCAACAACGTTATTGCATATTAGTCTGTTTAAAATCCCAGTTTTGCGTAAATATTTTAAGAATATCTGAAAAAAATTTATTTAATGGATAAAAGCAATTAATTTTCTTTTTTTTTTTAAAGAAGTGCATATAACTGAAAATAAATTAATTTTCCGGTGAAACTTTTGAAAAGATTTAGTTTTAAAAGTTTTGTTTAAGGTCTTTGAGAAACTTGCAAGTCCCGTGAATGCAAAATTATTTCATAAGTTGCAAATACATTCGTGAATTTTTAATATTAAAAAATCTATTCCTATCGTCAGCAATGGGCTTATTTTATATTTATTTTAGATGTTTAGCGACTCTCTTTGCTTTCGGGACTGTCTACGATTTTTGAAATCAAAGCAATCCCTACGAGTCCAATATCCATTTCACAGCAAAGAGGCTTCGGTTCCCGATTTACTGAATTTATCTGATACCATTCACGGTATCTGAGTGAAACGGAGAAAATATTTTCTCTTCCCGCATCGGAATATGTTATTTTAATGATTTCATCCGAGAGTATATAACAATTAAAGTGCGGGCAAATGACGTGATATCTATTTATGGGTGTCATTATTCGGACAATAGTGAAAGATTTTCAATCTTTCCATTTCTTTCTCAAAAGTTTTCTCTTACAATTCAAAATGAGTTTTTTCCGAAACTTCGGAAGCTTTTTGATCGTAAGTATTTGGCTTTATGATCGCGGGAAAAATCCAGTAAATTTAAAAAAAAAAAAAAACATCAATCAGGTCTTTTTCAGCATGTAGTTTATGATACCGCCTTGTATTATCAGGTAAATCGTTTTTTCTTCCGTAAAACAAATGGCTTTGTTTTTAAGTCTGGTTATTAAGCTTACATACGGGCTGAAATTTGTAGATAGAAATCTTGATGCATTCGTTTTCATACAAAGTTGAAATCTGCTTCAAAGGTATATCTGCCGAAGATGTCCGTTTGTTTTCGAAAGCGATTTCTTTGATTTTATTCCCCAGGATTTCTTCCTGGCTAAAACCCGGATTTCTCATTCTCTGGGGGAATTGTAATAATATATCTGTATGCTAGAAACGCAGATGTGTGTTAAACTTATCCCACCGCATCCGAATGAAGTCATACAAAAAAAAAAGACGTCTGGACTTTACGTTTAATTATAAATTCTTTACTTTGTACAAGAAAACATATCTCTTTTAATGCCGATCAGTTATTCACATCTTTAGCCCTGATAATTTCCTTCAGAATCTTATTTAATTTGTCTATCCTCTATTATCTATTTCGATTCTGATATAATTTTATCCAGCATGTTATTTACCATTTTATCACTAAAAAGAGGAAAGGCTTAGCATACGAAAACGAGTTTCAAATAAAAATACATTTAAGAATATTTAGGGAAAAGAGATCCTATAAGCGGTATTTAAAGGATAAAAAGAGGATGTTTTAATAATACATATAAAAGGATTCTTTTCAAAAATAATGTTTTAAAAAGTGAACTTTTTCATTGGGGGAAATTGGAATTATGAAATATTATTTGGTACAATTATAAAGGCAAATTTAGTCTTCTGCACTTCTTTCCGCACCAGTTGAACCGGAACCGGCGACTTTTTTAAACCTTTAAAGCTATAAAATTTTAAAGCTTCACCTCTGTCGAAATTTTTTACTTCCACTCTGATACTTTTGGTGAGAGAAGGTTCAGCAGCGGATTTCCACGCACAAAACACCAGCAGGGAATTAAAAAACTCGGGGCGAATTCATCCAACTTTGATCTTTTTTACGATGGAATGAGTTAAATATTTCAGAGGAAATACGAGAAATTCGAAGTTGCCTTCGAACCTTATGGCATCGGATTTTCCCTCTGCCTTCATAAGTTTTTAATTTTTTCAAATAGTTTCTCGTGAAAAGGGAATAAACTTTCCACCTCCGTTAATCATCCCTAAAAAGTCATGTCTACCAGCCGGGAGCAACCTGAAAAGGAGATTCAGACTCATTCGCTGCTCAAGACGCAAAACTTCGCCTTCAAAACTCATTTTGACTAGGGATTCCCTTCGGAAATAAGGGAAGCCGTGAAGCTTGCCAACATATCCATCCAATGCAGACCGGTACAGAGTTTAGATCTTCGAAAAAAGCGGAAAACTGAGGAAGGTTCCACGTTACGAAAAGCGGAAGGAATGCAGCGCTTGCACCAGCAGCGTTTGATTTGCAGTTCCAACTGATGCGCTGCGAGAGCACGCTTTTCCTGACGCTTTGAACCGCATTTGGCGACACTTATTCCGTATCAAAATGCATTGCCACTCAATCGATTCTCTCCAATCCGAAATTGCGAGGCGGAAATATCTCTCGGCGGTAAAATTTTCTCCGTATAATTTCACGAATAGAAAGGGGTTGAATAGGTTACCGCGGTTTACGATGCAAACGAAAGCCGGGGTGGCTCGCGTTTGGCCACAACCTGAATATAAACGTTCCAAGCAGATTTGCCGACGCACGGAAAACCCGAGTCTAATCATCTTAAGTGAATGGAAGCGAGAAGTTTTCCTCTCCAGACGCGGGAGAACATGTGAATCTCCCTGAGGAGAAAAAGAAATAAAAAGAATGGAAGCCGCGAAAGCAATTAAGGTGAAAGGCCTCAAGCCGCGATACCGAAGTTCCTTCCGCGATTATTCCTCCACCGCACTTTTTCCATTCAGAAACTTCGATGACGTAAAAAATAAGTTTTTTTGTGTGGAGAACATGTCACTTCCATGCCGCGTTCCTTAAAGTTAAATAAATGATGCCGACATTCTGAGGGATCTTTATTTGGAGAATGTCTTATTCATAACCTCACCCGAAAGGACGGCTTTTTCCACGTTTTCCCTCCAAGTTTCAATTCCTTTTTACGTCAACGGAGATTCCCATTAAACCCTGATGAAAGGATGCGAATCCTTTACGGACACCTTTTGGTCCCGGAGACTGCGAGGGCTCCTTTGGAATGCTTTCCAAACTATTCCAAACTGTTTACCTGGAGTTGGTTTCTGGTTTTGCATTTAAACATTTCGGATGGCAGAACTCACCCCGCTCGTCGCTGCATTTGATTACCACTGACTTCTGCCATCAAATGTAACTTTTTACGTGGACCAAATTCAAATTCTTATGAAAGCAAGGTTTTCAAGACTTACCTGTCTGAACGAGGTGTATGTGTGTTCACAGTGGCATTTAAAACTTTCGTCAGGTGGCTTCGAAGCCTTAAAGTGAGTGTGTTTTTCTGGTGGCGGAGGTACGTTTTGTATTTTCATGCCGGAATCGAATTTTGGCACTTCGGCATTGCCGACGCTGTCGGCATGCCTCACTCTTCTTTCCTTCTCCTTGTGCTGAAAGTCCTTCTCCCTCCTGTTGTAGCGTTTGTAACCTTCGTCTGCAATATGCCAGGGTAACGAGGAGCAATCTCTTTCTCTCCGCGTCCTTCCGTCCCTCGGGCTTTTGATCTCTGCATTGTAAAAATTGGGTCCGACGGACAGCTTCCTTCTCGGCATGTAGACTTCCTGCGGTTCCTCGAAGCGTATCATGTCTGTGTCGTCCCATGCGATTGTTCTCTGCGATTTGATTTCGCTTTCCCGCAGTTTCTGGTCCCACGACTCGATTTCGCGTTCCACGTCACTCTGCGACCACGACAAACTGTCCACGGCTTCGTTGTCCCCTATGTCGTCCCATATTATCTGACCCGCGGACGGTATTGGCGGATTGGATTTCCCGAGGTTTATCATTTCGCTGTTTCCGCTTTCGAAGTCGACGTGTTCGAATTTTCCATAACTTCTTCCCGATCTGAAATCCTGCTCGGATTCGAAAACGTCGTAAAAGTCCTTGCTTTTGAAGTGAATTGGTTCTTCGTCGACTTTTAGGCAGTGATGCCAGCTGTAGCTGCTGCCTGAGGCACCGATTTCGAACTCCCGAGGACGATACGATGGTCGGGACGTTCTAGGATCTCGCGAGTATCCTCGCAGCATTTCAGACATTTTCCCATTTAACTCGTAGCAGCTTCCTGAGGAAATTCGCGATACCTGCAATTAAAAAAATTTCGCAAATTTAATGTTTTTACGCATCCAGATTTTGAACCTGTTTAGATCTTCGAGCATGTTTCTTATTTTCTTTTTTTTTTTTTTTTAGTAATACAAGCGAATGAAAATTTCAATATATATTTAATCATGCCATCCACTTATTATTATTTAAAGTTTTTCACGAAAATAGCGAAATTTTTCAAATTCTCTATTTTCCGCATCCACTCATATCTCTGAATAACAATAATATCATGTAGATGTATCATACAGTACGAAATTTAATTTCATGTACAATAAATAGTTGATCGTACGACCTGAACTGTAACTTCATGTTACATATTGTAGCACATATTTAAATATTTTCAAATTTCTAATTATTCTTTCAAAGCTATAACTAATATCATTTTCAATAACGTGTAATCGTCAGTGATTTCTCACTTAAACCTGTACAGGAAAAAATAAGCCTGTGGTAGTAGGATTGCTTTTAAGCATTTAGAAATTCTAAACTCAAATTTTCAAAATCAGATCCGGAAAATATTTTAAAAAAGCATGATTGAAGAACAATAATGTAAACCATCATTTATCCTCCGGCATAAATCAAGTAATGGAAAATGGTATTACTGGAATTTCTCTTTTTGTCCAGGTCGAACACATTGTAACGGAAGAATAAATAGGAATTATCAAAATTCGGGTCATGTATGCAGCCGCAAGAGAAGTTCCAATCGATTTTAGCTGAAATTTAGTATTCGACTTATTTCTGCACTTTATGAATATGTTCTCTCACTTTCAAATAGTCGTGAAATCGGATTTCCTTTACCCTTTCAGTGGCAGTAGCATCGCTGAAAAAAGGTAAATAACATTTTGCACCTTAGAATTGAGTATTTTCATTCCATCAGTGGATCAGACTTTTAATAAATAGAAAAACCAAATTAAATTTTTTTTAAAAATGTTTTGTATCCTGCAGCCTTTCTAAAAGGATAACAGAAGAACGCTTGAGGAAATGAAACCATGCCGGTAGAAGGAAAATAGAAAAATAGTCGGTCTATCAATTTCAGTATCAATGGATAAATTTTATTAAACAGTTATGTAAATATAAACTTTAATGTTTAAGTATTACAATGGTCAAAGACTGTTTTAAGACTTTATTAATTGAGATGTAACGTATGTAGATAAAGAAAATGAATATTTTGCTGTAGTATTGTATTCAGATCAAAACTTTGTTGACCACGCTTTCAATGCAAGAGTTATTTTTATAAATTGTTGAAACTTCATTCTTTGCTGCAATCGACCAGAAGAGGTTTTTATTTTAGATTAATTTTACGTTAAGTGGTACGCGAGTTATATGAAAAATTGTAAAGCTGCATTATAAAGTTTTATTATTCAATAATTATAAAAGCCTTGAAAATCAATTCAGTTGATGTTCGGTATTATTCTTTCCACTGAATAACACTTCTATGGACATTAAAGGCTCTTAGTTAATGTGATGAGTCATTTTCATCTTCAAATTTAGAAAGGAATGGTGCAGCGTGTTTATCCTCCAAATACATATCACGCTACAGAAATAAGATATGTGGATATTTTTGATCCTTTTCACCGAGAAATACATGTGAGTGACGTCTTCGGGATGTACATAACATATTTTTTACTACTGAAGAATGTTTTCAAGCAAGAGTTCATCATTTCGATTTTTCGATTTTCCCTTTTTGATTCCGACTATCCCTTTATCTAGTTGGCAATCTTTCGCAGCCTAGTCAACAAATCTAACATATTTAAAGGTGCGACGATAAGTACTTTGACAACAGCAATCTGAAGGTAATAGGTCACAGGAAATTAAACTATATGTTGTAAAATATTGAATTATTTATTACGTATTATTGAAGCACCTAAATCATATTTCTTGACTTAAATATAATTATTATATCAATTCAAGTAAATGCGGCTAAAAATTACAAGTCTTCTTTCATGTATAACAAATAAGTGAGATTTTTCACGTTTTCTGTGAAAATACTTTCGCTAGCTGTTCATGATGCTATGATTTTATTATCAATTAAAATTAATACAAGCAATATGAATTTATATATATATATGTACGAGCTTATTTAGTTTTCTTATATCTATATAAGATAAAAATCAATTATCTTTCTTTAGAAATTAGTTTTCTTGTTCAAATAGTCGAAAGAAAAAGAGGAATTGCAAGATATAAGAAATATTTTAATGACAACTGAATTTTTAGGAGCAGGGAAATGGGAAATTGGTATTCCAGTCGTTTCTAAAAATATTCTAGCTTCTTTTAAGATTTGTGATCGAATTATTTTCAATACTTCAAAGATATCTCAGACACATCTTCCAGCTTTTCTACTTTTTCTTCATTTTTTTTTTTTTTTTTAATTAAATCTTAAATAAATTAACATTTTCACAATTTCAGTTACAGAATTATTAATTTCTCAACGAAAAATTTTACATCTTTCTTTGTGAGATATGTTTCAGATTTCGGAAAAATTTAAGATTTTTTCAGGTAAAATTTTGAAAATCAGTTCAATGTGAAAATTTCCATTCGAAAGGAACGAAATAAATACCGAAATCCTTTGGATAATAATAGTCAGATTATTAAGGGGATCAGTTTCGTTATTTCAAAATTTTTATTTCTGCAAAGGCAGATAATAAATTATAACGCAAGAATACGGTAACTTTCCGAAAGATTCATTAGAGTTTTTTGAACGAGGCCCGGCAATAAATTTTGCGGTTGCAGCCGACAGAAACGAAAGCCCCTTTTTGAATATTCAGACACTGTTTAGGGTACCTGAATTTATTTTATAAATTAAAAAAATTAATGATTTTCTTTTCGGATGAATCTCACCGATGATCGTCCCTTGTGAGATTTACGTTTTGCGTATGTATATATTTTGCCTGCACATAAATATTTTTATTTATTGCTTCCGGGCTTTCTTCGCGACTGCAGTCAAATTCGGAGTGAATATTTTTCCTCCTTAAGGCAAATCAGATTATTGATTAACTCTAATCCGTTCGCTGGATACGCAGTAATATGCAGTTTTGCGTTTCACGGAACACTGAAAGAAGGAAATGGCATGAATAGTGAATTGCTGGTAAATAATATTTCAATGATAGTATTTCAGCACTGCAGCCGCGGAAATGATGGAAGATGCAGGACCAATGTATGCGCACTTTATTAAAAAAAAGCTTTTCAAACCTCTTGAAGGGTTTTTTAATTGAGCTTGCCACATTAATAGAAAGCTCCTGCTTTCGCCGCACTTATAAGATTTTTTACTCAATGCGAAGAGTCAATTCAGTACAGTTTACAGTGATGACACTCAACATGCGTCGAATATTCATTTTTTTTCGCACTTTTCGAATATTATCCTTCATTCAAGTTTCACGGAGAAAAAGTAAATGGGTTAATACTAAACACAAGATTAAGAAAGGCAGAATAAAATTAAATGAGAAAAGAAAACGTTTTAATGTGGGTTGACCGATTGATGGTCACTGAACTATTTTCATTGTCCATATTTTTGGACGCATGAAATGTAGCTGCAATTTTAGTTCCCGATTTGCTTCCCAACAGTCTTCCTACAAAATTGTATGCAAGTCTTGGTGTTGAGCGATAACTGAAAAAATATTTCTGGATTTCAAACGAATAGTTTGCCTGCTCCAAACTCTTATCAAATGAGTTGTCCTTTTCATTCCTTTCCACCTAAAAGCTTTGCCCCAGAGTTATTTCAAAAATCCATTTCGCCCCGTGATAATGGGTAATCGAACTCCTTCCGAGTTTATTCAGGGAAAGGAACCATTTTGCATGTAAAAATTTAATTTTACAACCGACTGAATCAGGTTCCCTTTTTTCTTAGCCTTATCGAAGAAGATGAGAGGAGGCTCAACTTTTGCCACAAAATTTTTTTCCCTGCTGATCAGAAGAAAATTCAATTTAAAAGTGACTCAATTTCTTCCCTTATCCTTGTGTCGCGGCATCTTATAAGTGTATGCACTTTCACAGATCTTTCCAGTCAGCGAGTCTCCAGTTGGAACCCTGCTCGCGTTCGCTTTAAGAATGGA
Organism: Ricinus marginatus; assembly: GCA_028565995.1. Lineage (NCBI taxonomy): Eukaryota > Metazoa > Arthropoda > Insecta > Psocodea > Ricinidae > Ricinus > Ricinus marginatus. Next base: position 35,232 of record JAOWBB010001452.1, on the reverse strand, counting down.
AGAGCAGCTTTGCTTTCCACGATGCGAAAAGCCGAGGAGAATAAAACCTGGAAAACCTCTCAGGACCAAGTCCCTTGACTCCGATGCCAGGATTTTCGAGTTTTCGCCTTATGCGATTACAAAAAAAAAGAATTTTTTTCGGCGTTCATATAATTACGGGACGAGCCGTAAATTGCTAAAACTTTTTAAGAAAATATAATTTGCTCTATTCCCGCCATCAAGTTAAATTGAATAGGCAGGCAGATTTTCCCGTTCCTCATTAACCCATTTTGTCGCCTACCTAACATTTTCCGATTCCTTTCTTTTTCTTATCGCAGAGCCCTCGATTCCCGCCGTGCAAAACTGAAAATAACGTTCTGGAAAAAGCCAAACATGATTAATTTATGTAAATAAAGAAGATGACGATTTCATTCGAGGGTGCCCGGAACGTGTTTGGCAAATGAGTTAACGGCTGTCGTCGCAAACAGCGAGGTAACCACTGAAGTTGGACAATGTCCGTCGTTTGAGATTCGGCGACGACACGTGCAGCTTGAGCGTCAATAAACTTTTCCAGAGGAAGTGTATTTCGTCGGCTGGACAAGTAATGCAAAGCTCTTCGAGATTCACCAGAGCATTTTTGTATTGAAAATGCGTATTTTTCCAAGGTAAAAAAAAAATGTAGAAAGAAAACTCCTTGGAGGCGAGGAATGAAATGGATCGTCTGCAAATCGCAATCATTCGAACAGTACTGTGTATTTTGTACATTACGTTTTATGCTCTCTTTCCCCTGTTGCTTAACATATCGTTTGCAATCTGGAAAGTTTGCCCTACAGCGAGCTTCACCTTCGTGCTTAGCCCCCATTATTAATATCTCGTTTGCGATAGGATTCGTGCAGATGATATCTCGTTTCCAGACAAAATGATCCGCCATTCGCTAAATTTTAATTATTAACAGCCATGAGAAACAGTATGAAAGTATGAGTTGAATGGGCTTACCGTGAATGCGATTTTTTCGCGACAGAAGAAAGCCTCGACAGAATAATTTTATATATATTATCGGCATTTTGCGAACGTGTGCAATGGGGGTTTTGGTCATGGGGTTTAAAGAATTTTTTCCGGCAATTCTCGCGATGCTTTTGCTAAATTCGTTTGCTTATAACTTAAATCACTATTCTCAGGTTAAAAATGCTGCGAGAACCTAATCCCCAAAGACGAGGCAGAAAAGCAAGCCGTCGTTGTCCATGTTCAATGCTTGGCCAGGTTAAAAGTGCATTCGAATCACATCGCGCACCTAAGGACATCATAAAAGTAACATAACTGACAGTTTTACAATCGAATGATTATTTTTGATGCGGGAAATGCGAAGCTGTTGTTAAGGAATCCAATTTCTTTCTTCCATAAATTTTTATTGGTTTATTACAAGGTACACAAGCACCTCAACCGTGAAAACTTCAACATTATGGATCTTGAAATTTCCAGCTTTCTTCTGTACCTCTTCCGGTTCAAAAATCTTCTCTCTCCGGGCCATACCGAGCCAAGGGAAGAGCGTAAAAGTCGAGGATTACGATTTAAGATTGTTTAGTTTGAATTGTCAATTGAATGGTTCTTAAATAATTTACGTCGGACTAATATCGGCTTGGATGATTGCTCTCTCAACGTATTTGTCAATAAAATTTTAATTCAGCGAAATTCCGTTCGATGAGGTTGTTACGGACGTGTAGCATTTCGAATGGAGATACGTGATGGACGGCTAAATCGCTTACTCCCGTTAAACGATCCGACGGAGCGAAAATATTCGATCTTTGGACCAGAGCATGTATTTTTCGATCGAAATAATGGTAATTAAAAAAATAAAAACTGAAAAATTTTTTTTCTTTTCTCGGCAAAATTGTTTTCTACACTGCGGCAATCCGTTTTCCTTTAAAACGGAGAAAAAACGCGATACAAATCGGATATAAAGCGATCCTGTTGCGATGCTCTCGCAGCCTTCGTGCCAATCCAAAATCTGACTGTGCTTGCGAATTTCAACATTAATAAAGTTTTAAGAAGATTTGCGCTGAGTCTCTAAGCAATCAGTGTTATCATAAGCGGGGGATTTAAATTAAGGGAGGATTTATCCACTACATTGTCCGACAATAAAATCTAAATCATAATAATTTGGGGCACATCTCTTTGGAGCTTCGTTTTGTCCGGGAAATATGATTTGAATGTTTCGTCGCTGAGACGGAATGGTAATCCGAATTAGGATTTTCTTTCTTCTTTAAACAAGGAAAGTTGCCTTTATTCATTTCGGAGCTCGGCCTGCAAAAGACAGACTCAGGTTCATTTTAATTGAAACCTTCAGCGGCCATCGAAATCTCTTTCAAAAGATTTAAATTCTTTGAAATGTGTCGAGGTATGAAATTTGGAATGGCAATGAGCGAAGTTATTTTTGTATGATTTTCGTATATTTTATCTTTTCATAGGGACCGAGAAAAAACAATCGCCGTCCGCCGAAACCTCGGCGTAAGCAACGACGGAATACAGTAAAGCTGAGCCTTTTGAAGTCGATGTAACCTGAATTTTACGCACCAGACTTATGTGTTTCAACACCACTAAATGGAATCAGAAATCTTTCCTCGGTTTTTCTTAATTTTTGCGTTTCAATCAGCTTTTACAAGTCGCGGAATGCGTGCAACTTTTTTTCCGCAAAATGTCGATTTTCCGGTCACTCACTCCTGAGTATTTACCAAATGGGTCGCAATTCTCACGATCTGCATTAATTCTCGCGTCCCGGAACAGACGCCATCAATTCTGAAGAGGAAAGGGAAAATTGTTTTACGTGATATTCGCGATAATCCACATATCTTGCGATGATATATGTCGGCACGAATAAGAATCCGAATAATGAAGAGAATGCGGCGCGGCTTTATCCGAACATACAAACTTTCCAACATGACTCTATCGGAAATATCGGAAAATCAGACGTGAAATTTTTTCTTTGACAAAATCAATATTACAAAACTTTTTAACCGATCTTCCATTTGCAGCCCTTCAAATGGCGCCTCTCGTGAAAGAAAAATTATGCGCACTCGCATACAGAAGCGCCACGGCATCGCGGCAACGTACTGCTGAAAAACTTTTCTCGCGAGATAATTACCAACAACAACTCTGCATTTGCTGCCGGATTTATATGTATAAAAAAAAAAAAATTACACTGTCCACTGTCAAAATTTAAAATTATACGTCGTTGATTAAATATTTTAAACATTTAAAGTTATACAAGCGGCCAACGTAGTTGATTAAGAGGTTTCGAGGCACGCATCTTTTTTCAAAGGCTTCGATGTGGAAAGGCTCGCACTTAGTTCCTTCGGGGACGAAAAAAAAGGCAAAATTTTTTGCCTTCCTTGTTGCGTGAAGAAGTGCGGAAAACGCGGCGAATAGATTGAAACAGACTTTGTCAGCTGAATTAAAATCCAAAATTGAAACTTGGAAAAATAAAAAAAAAAAAAACTCTTTCCATCATAATAAAAATTTTCCCTTTTCCCCCGGGAAAAATCTGAGAAAATTTCAAAAACTTATAAAATCTCTTTCTCGCCGCACGATGCCGGCCTCAGATTTTTCTTTCTCCACTTTTCCCTGTCCGAAAAAACCTCCCGAGCTGCTGTAGCGCTTGAACAGTAAATTCGATCACTTCTTTCGACACGTAAAATTTGTTTATTTTTATTTACGTGTACCAGGGAGGACTTCTCGGTAGAAAGTTCATAATTCGCTTCATAAATACATAGATAAAGATAATAAATAATTATATTATCCCCACTGAAACGTGCTGCTCGCACGTCTCAAAATCTGCCTCGCTAATGCTATTCAATCGTAAAAATATTTCGTAATGCGTGCATTTATAATCATTTTGCTCCGCACTCCGAACTAATGCACAAGTTGGGTTAATTACGATTTTTCCTTCGAGGTGCTCTCATGACGGAGGAACTGCAACTGCAAGGTATTATTAAACTCCAGGCAAAGCGAGCTAATGCGATAAATTGTAAATTAATCGTAGCTGAAACTCCAGTTGCGGTTAATTATTTCGGCAACAATAAAAACCGTGATTAATGTAAATGTTTTTAGTTTGGGAATTTCAAAAAGCATAAAATTAACTCGTCCATGTGCGAATCAAATTTTTTTTTCTGGTTTTCAGAAGACCAAACCCATTTCAAATGGGACAAAAATTTTAGTGTGCACCATTAATATTTAATGATAGACATTTTCCAAATCCATTACAAATATTAGCACAAAAAATATGACAATTTATTTGAGGCGGAGTTTTTCTCTTTGCATTTCTCTTTGAAATGTTGGAAAACAAGTTGAATGAAAGCAGTGGAAGATATTTTATAATTATTGTGATGCAGTGAAAAAAGCCAAAATTTTTTTTTTTTTAACTCCAATATATTTACCGAAAATCCCTGCAATAAAAATACCAGGCGCATATAACTTTAGTTTTGAATTTGAATGAGAATGAATTTTTTTCACGTAGAGCTAAACACCTCTCAATAATATTAAATGTTTTTGCGACTTGGATGAAAGATCCTTTTTTGATTTAGAATTGAGAGACGGGATAAAAAGAAAAATATGAGAAGCTGTTACATAAATCTTAAACGCACGTTGTAAAAATTTTTAAGCAATTGAAGTTATACATTTGGGTTACATTTATTAAACGTTTGATACGTTTTCGAGTATTAGTTATGCAGAAAGGGAAAATTCTGAATTGCATTTAATGGCAATGATTATCTTAGAATTAGATATGCATGTTTTATTTATATAATCGATATCATCAATCATAGATTAAAGCTTTATAAAATTTTACATCTTTTTTATTTTTCGCACTTAATATACAAAGCACAATCGATGCAAGCAAAACGCATAAATCGATTCGCATTTTAATATAAACAGTATTGGCCTCAATTGCAATTAAAATTTTCCTTTTACCTGTTCAGGTTTTATTTGAAACCATCTGACTTTTGATTTTGTGCACAGATAATTCACGGGAAAATCATCTTAGGCTGAATTATTTGATTTATTATCTGGAGAGCAACGGAATAGAGAATCCGAGACGGAGAAGATACGTTCCAGCTCCGGTCTCAGAAAAGCAATTTCTATTTCGGTGTTAACAACCTCGTTGATATTCATCGCTTTGTGGTCTGCGGTTAGTGCATGTGACACATGCATGAATTGTCACCAATTCTCGCCTGTATAAAGAATCTCATTAACGGTGCACACCAAGACAAAAATCGATCCCAGAATCGAAAATAAGCATGCAATCTGCCAAATGTACATGTCGTTGATGAGAGCTCGTCGCAGCAGAAGATTTAATTAACTAAAAGAAGAAAATGAAGCGAACTAAATAAATCGAAACATCAGTTTCAGAATGGGTTAAATTGACGATTAGATGAATTTCCCGGATTAAAAGCGAGCTTGGGACTGAGTAGTTTAGGAAAATGGCTAACTTGATTTCATACATCCAATTTATCACATAAAATAAATTGTTAAAAATATGGAGTAGAAAACCCCCAGTCTGTGAATATTGCTGAATTAAAGGGAATATGAAAAATTCTCATGAAGTACGTTGTAATCATACTTTTTATGAGCCTGCCTCCTTATAAGTTCGTCATTTTCGCTCGAGCAGCAATTACTCAAGCATCATTCAAATCACATTTACTGAAGCAACACCCACTCAAGCATCTGCTCAAAGCAGCAATTACTTTTGTTTATCATATTTATCTTTAGGAACAGAGAAAATTAAATTTTATACTTGTACGTTATCAAGCAAACATTAGAAGTAATAAATAAACTCAGATTATGAAATGCGATCGTAAGTTTTTGATAGGTCATTCATTGTACAAAGGGGAACTTAAGGGAAAAAGAAACGTCTCAGTTGATAAAGTAAATGATGCAACGTAAAAGCTTCAAATTTTTTTTATGCATTATTAATATATTAATGTTATTTCAAACATCGCTTTAAATTACATCAATATATGATATTAGTTTTCAGTCTAACACTTGAGTCCGTATCAGCTTTATTTTCAAAACAACTAGCAATCTCTCTGCTACACACGGTAACTATGAAAAAAAAATGATGAAGCAAAACCAGTTTAAATTTTTATCTCTTCTATCTAATACAATACACTCAGCAATATTTTTACACACGGATTTAATATTATAATTCACGTAGCTAGTGACTCTTCAATTGAAATAAAGATCTTTGGAAATACAGCTCCTTGCCCGCAATAAATGCTTGACGCGGTCTTAGATAGAAGAAGACTGCACGAAAATCTGAAAACCACTTTCAGGTTTTTGATGCTGCCAAAGTTTGAAATTTTTGTTGGGGAACGAGATTGTCGTAAAAAAAAATGGGACCCAGGAGAAATGCGAAAAAAAAATGATATTGTAGGAATTATAGTCGAAAAACCTGAAACCACAAGTTAAAAAAAAAAAGAAAATGAAATTACATTTTTAGCTCCTAAACAGGGAATGATAAAACTGGTGTTGGACGCAGAAGCGTTTGAAATGTGTTTCAGGTGGTACAGAGAAAAAAAATTGAGGCTCAGAATGAGGAACGACCGCAAAAATTTAAATGTAAAGACAAAATTATTATGTAAATTTCGTGGATAATGGAGAAAAGTAAAATATTAAAGAAACATAAAAAATTTCTCTTGCTATATCATGAACTGTTGTCTATAACGAGAAGCAGAGTTTGGGATTATTTAAAAAACGCGACTCATTTTCGGACAAAATGTATTTAAACCTCGAACGATTGAAGCCTTTTTCCACAACAGCAAAATCAAAAAGCAGCCTTCGATGAACAGTTATTTATGGGTGTTGTTGCCGCGAATGTACTCGGTTAACAATGAGCCCTGGATTTCCGAAAGTAATCACACAACAACGGAGAGCTGCAGCAAAATTTGGTTTCATACGAGTGCATTATAAATTCGTTCCATCCCATTATTACTGAGTTACTTTAAAACGTTTTGTGCTGTTGTCCCAGAGAAAATCACTGAAAATGCATCATTTGCCTTCGCAGCGTAAAAGTAATAATTTTAAATGTCCATAGGATAAAGATAGTTCTCCAATTTTGGTTGTAGTGGCATGTTACAAGGCATTAGCTGGCGGTTATAAGAGGAGAAGAAAACATTTGAGGAGTTTGGAAGATGCATCATACTCACTCCGTTAATAGTTTTTGATTTTAATATCAACTCAGACTCCTATTTTTCACTTATATTTCGTTTCCTTCTGTGAATCTTTAGCAGAAATAATGAGTTTCACGATTACATATTATAATAATACGTATAAATTTTTAGGTGAACAACAATTACATAAAATAATACGTTACATTAAAAAAATATTCATATCGACTTTATGTGTTGGATGACCCACGGCTACTGATTAGTAATTAGCATTACTTGTACGCATAACAAAAGCAAGTTTTAAATTAGACCTAACTTTTTTTTATAAATGTAAATCTATCAAAAATCATTTCACGCCTCCGTTTCCACCTTATGTGAGCTACACATATTCATTTTTCGACTTTGCTTCAAAAGAATTTCTTTCGTTCACATATAAGATGAGAGCTTGGAAACCTCGGATGAGGAAAATGATATCCGCTTCCATTTTCCTTTTCCGCTTTTCCCCATGTCATCAAAAAATTATCCGCAACATTCAAAAGAATCTGAATTGCATTGATCGTACTCTTTTGAAGTCAGAACTTCCGAATGCAGATGAAGATTTTTGCTTTACCTTTTACTTCAGTTCCCAACCCGGGCCGGTGGAGAGAAAATCAAAAACGCTCACCGATATATTTCTCTAGTTTTTAGGGTCCATTCCGCACCGCAAACCAGATAACTAGCCAATTATTCACTCAGCTTTCAACGGCAGACGATTCCTGTCGTTCTGTCCAGTAATGCGACAATTGGTTTCATACTAACACATGACAATTGTTTTCTAAAATCGCTCTTTTATTCCAGCCATTTTCCATCACCCCCCCGATACTTGTTCTCCTTTTTGCGGGGATGACGAGCCTCGGAAGATAACCATTTTCATCGTGGAAAATGAGTTTTCCGAATGCGAAAAATCCGAGTTTTCATGTTCGTACCATTCGCTTGTCATGCGAAATGGCTATTTTACAACTTCCAACCTCATACGTTATTTCACATTTTTGATCCTGCATTTCCGTTTGTCCCTTTTCCATGCGAACCATAATTCTTGTTAAATCCGCGGATATTAACCCGGATTTTCCCCGTCAGAAATTAAACCGACAAACGAAATTAACAGACGTGAAAATCCTATCATTTCTCTTGACAGAGTTGAATTTGGGCGAGGCAATATAAAGAAAAAAGGTTAAAATAAGTTCAAAAATTGATTTATTGTGGAAGATAACCGAATGGTAGGTCATATAAATCTTCGGCAAAATCGTAACGTTGAGACAAATTTTAAAAATTAGGTTCAAGAGAAAAAAATATTTGTATTCGTCCTCTTTCAGAAAAATGAATGTAAAAAGGAAAGCGGCATGTATTCGTTTAAAAAATCATTGCCTGCTCTGCTGTAAAAATGTAAAAAATAAGTTTCGTCGGATATTCACTTTGTCCAGTTTGAAAATGAGGCACATTTATGAATGGTTTTATGATCGGCAGAACAAGCAGTTGAAAAGGAACCATCGCATGGAAATCATCAGTCAGCGTAAAGGCTTTAGCTATCGGGTGATGTGCAAGTTAATCAAAAGGCTTGATCTATATCCGAATTATTCATGGGATAGCAGAGAAAATCCGTGGCACGATATTTGAGGCCTCATTTTCAACATTTAATCATTTCATGTCTTCAAATAAATGATTCTATTTCCTTTTCTGCATTGCCTGCAAGTTCAGCGTTAATGAGAAGCAACGGAAAGTGAAAACGAAAAAACATTTAAGTCATGCATAAATGATATTTTGAAGGCAACGATAATATTTTTGCGCCGTCAACAGTTCGAGCTAATGTTTTTCATATCTTTTTTCTGTCCATTGCTTTCTGTAGCGAACAATAAGTTTCCCTGACGTTTCCTTAAGGGGTACAAAGTCGAAGATAAGGAAGTAATTTTATTTCCTCAAGCGATTAATGAGCATAATGACATGGACAAGAATCTGAATGACTTCAAATATTGTTAATTTGATGATTGTGGAAAGGAACAGAGAAAGAACCCGGGAGCAAATTATTTACCGAAAATACGACGATGGCTGGCAAACAAGTAACAATTTTTTCAGGATTTTGAACCACTTTTTAACTGAATAAGATTATTCTTGGTTTTAATCCATAAATGTAAAACTGCTCAATTCGAACTAATTTATAAACACGATATGTGGCATCACCCAATAAATTTGAACATATATATACCATAACACCAGTATTCTCCAGAGACTTGCGGGAAAATCAACAATGATACTTAAAAGACGTAGGGAATTAATTCTAAAGGAAACCGTACTTTGTATATTTTCCCGCATTTATATACAACAGTGATGACCCATCGGATATGCAGACATGAATTGTCTGCATATAAATAATTTCAATGAATGCCAAAATTCTTGCTGAAGGTTCGCGGTTCAACGTAACGCAGAACTTCCACCCTTATACATCCGTTCTATGTTTATGCCAAAACGTCATTTTAGCTACCGTTTAGGAAGTCCTTTCCTAAATAATAAAAAAAAAAATATAAAATTATAAATTGCTCACACGGTAATATATTTTCTATATTTTCTCCAGGTTCAGTAGCATATCCGGAAATTTAAATAAAATGAAAAATTTTGTTCTTTTCTTCTGTAAATTTCCAGCCCTGTTTGATTTGTTCGTGACATTTCACCAAATAAAAAAAAAAAACTTAATAAATATTTTTACATGGATTTGAAAAATCAAATGAAAAATTCAATGAAGTACTTTGACAGTTGCAATGCAAAAGAAAAGGGAAATTTTAAAAACTTTTCACATCTGTTGCAAATTATCATATAAATTACAATTTTTATAAGGTAAGCGCCTCACTGAGATGAAAAAAACTTTAAAAATACTGAAATAATACTCAGTAGCCTGGTAAAGTGCTTCGTTATGTAGATATTGCGGCTTTTGCTTGTCCCATAACGCTATATATATATGTAAATATTAACATATATAATTATATGTTTATATTAATATTTTTGTATTTTAATTATTATTGCTGCAATAACATATATAAATATTAATTTTTGTATTTATCTATGTATATTACAATCCACTTATAATTAATTATTCCAATTTACAATTTTAATTTAGCTGAAGAACCTTCACGTAACAGTTACATGATATTTTGAAAAATTCAAAAACTTCCTAATCATGCTTCTTTTAAGAAAGCAAATCCGGAAACTGATGCCCGTTAAATTAGTACATATTGGCAGAATTACATTTGATACTTAATCAATACATACAATGTGGATGTTTTAAAGTACTTCGCCTCTTATTACTCCATTGAATCATTATTGCGTTAATAAAAAATTTTATATGATGCGATAACTTACGAGATTTAAAGTTTTTAGCTTGCAGTTTACGCGTTGATAGCTGCATCTAATCGTGTACTTTATTGCAAAAAACAATTCTTCCGTAACCATAACCAAAACTTATTTCTTATCCCGTTAGTGAGTGAAAAATATCTGTGATAAATCTATTTTGATCAGGGAAATGAATTTTCAATAATTGTATAGATGATAGGTTTTAAGTTGTTACACTTCAGCCCACCATCTTATAAAGAATGAGAATATTAATAGTAAGTTTCACAAAAGTGAAAATAAATTTGAATAAATTTTAAATGAAGGATTATGCGGCTGGATTTTATACTCAGTCACCATAAGCCTTGCTCACAATAATTCATCTTCAACAGGTTTTTCCCTTTAGCTTGGGAAACATACAAATTTCGTTTAAAATCTGTTTCTAGTACTAACATTTGGCTTGCCACAATTTAGAGGTCTAATATTATCCATAAATACAAAAAGGAATTAATTTCCAGGATGAATAAGCGGAGATTTCGTTGTGTGCCCAGAAAATCTACGAAGTTTGGAGCTTTTCCGCTCCTGCCGGGAACTTGAGGTGGCTTCCACAGCCCACCTTGTGCATTTTCCTTAAATGTAAAATTTTAGTCGCCTGAAGTTATTCAAATCGACAGGTTTATTATTTTTAACGTCTTCCGTCGCGAAAACCTCATTTTTCCTGCTGCCGTGGTTCCTCCAATTTACGACCGTCTAAGCGGGGTCACTTGGGGTAATTTCAAAACCACAGTTTATACTGCAGTAATCTAGAGATCGGGTATTTTCACGACCCCGAGAATACGTGCTCTTGTGGAGACATTTCTCTGCCGTCGCAATCGCCATTTTTTCTGATCTTCGACAGGAAATATCGAATGGAATGAAAAATTTTTACATTCCGGACAAACTTCCAAACTTCGGGGGATAAGGCTTCCAACAGCTGAAGTTGAACAGAGAGCTAGAAAACTTTAGAGAGCACATAATGTCGTGAGGTGTGAAATTCTCTTTTCCAGAAAAGAAAAAAGGCAGAAGGCAAAGGACCGACCTCCATCCGAAATATAACAGAAATGAGAATGGAATTGCCGTGACCGGTAAATATTATCACGATTATCTCAGCTACCTGTCTGAAAAGGATTTTGAATGTTTGGTTATCGACTTGAAATTTCTTCCAATTAGCACTAAAGGTTTATCGTTCGGCGAGGCAATGTTAAGTGTTTACTCTCATCGAAATAAGACGATTCATTGTTCCGAATTTTCCGGTACGTTCACCCGAACGGCTGATTGCGCCGCTATTTTTGCTGAAAAAAGAATATTTTTTCGATAGTCAGCGATGCTGAATCTTCGGCGGAGGAGCGGCCTCTGCGATACTTTTGACGGGAAGTTAAATCGTCTCAGACCAATCTCTACATTAAAGCCCGAGTTAATGAATAACTAATTCATTGCAGAGCAAACAGACGGGAAATTTAGATTTTCCGAGGGATTTATATGGGACCCGATCATCGTAAAAGGAGGAAATTTTTGGCGAATTTCAAACGGGAACATAATCTGCGACCATTTAATTTACATCCAAAAAATTTTAACTTACGGGCAAGATTAATGGACGGCGGCGTCCGTTTTATGAAGCTAATTTGAGATTTCGCATTTGCGAGACCTCTCTTTACCATTAATTGTTTTGACTTAAACTTTTCTCGTATCCGCACTCTTTCACTGTGAATCGATGAAAGCCTCAGTTTAAAATTATTCCTTTCCTATATTTCAGTTAGGCAAATGACTTTTCCCCGTAAAAAAAACTTTAAAATCCCTTGCCTCTCTGTACTCCTTAGCCAGTAAAGAGATGAAGATTTCAACGTTGCGCCACCAACATTAAATGGATTTAGAGAACACGAGTCGGTGCGAATCTGGTGATTTGGATGCTCGAAGACGAGAAGCTCGGAATGAAAATTTATCCAAAAATATTAAAAGTTTATTTATCTGAAAGTTTTGGGTTATTTACTTTGCAAAATCTGCAGCCACGAAGCAGAGAGTTCTTCATTCCCGATATCGTAAAGAGCAGAATTGCGCAGTTAAAGCTAAGTTATCTCCGCCTTGGCTGTTTCCGTTGTCATAACAAATATTTAATTAGAACGGAGTTAGATATCAAAGAGAAGCACAGTGGCATTTTCCTTTGTAAATACAGTTCGTAATGTGGCTCATCCTTTATTTCGTTACTCAATAATGGGGCAATGCTCCTTCGGTCGCGAAAGACTTTTTGGTTTGTATTTTTAGTTAAACGACAGCGGTATATTATTAAACCATACCATTTGTAACAGTCTTTAATTCTTTAATCTCGGCTTATATAAATCACATCACAGGCACTGCTTTGAAATACATTTATTCTCGGTGTCCCCATATATGCTGATTTTACATTTGACTTTAAGCATCAACATATTGCTGCACATCATGGCCGAATTTAGGCGTTGCATAATGTCGATAAATGTCATTGTGTCAAGTTTTTACGTTTCCAGCTAATGCAAATTTTCGCCGATCAAATAAATATCTTTTAACTAACTTCAAACGATATTTCACAGTTTCTAAGCCCGCATAACATACGGAATTTTCGGATTTGAAACAGCGTAAAAATCCTGCGAAAATTCTAAAGGCTACAAAATGCAAAATTTTTTTGCTTCCGAGATTTCAGTATTTAAAAAAAAAACTAAAATTTTCCTGTATGCATTACCGTAATGGCTGACGTACAATTTTTTCTTTTTCAGGCCGCAATTATAGCCGTGCATTGGTAATACGATGAAAGCTGACGTTCGTGGCGGACAAATTTTTTTAATGATCCACAGCAAACTTTCAGTGCTGTCCCTTCCATGCGAGGAAAAGGGCGTTAGCCTGCTTATTTCCGGCCAAATAAAATGAACAGTAAAAAAGTAAAACAGTTTTCTTCAGCGATTTCCAAATTGAATTTATGAATCGGCGGGAATCATTAACGTTGAATAAAATTAAACATCCATTTCCTTTTCCCGGATTCGTTTATTTATGAAGAGGCGAAGAAATGGAGGAAGGAAATTTTCCTTTTTTTTTTTTTTTTTGCGGAAAAAGAAAAAATTCGAACCCAAAACTGTAAACATATTTCCAACTTCTTTTTCCTTCGAATGAGGACGCAGATTCAATTAAAGACCAATTCGAAATGGCTCCAGAAGCGACCGAAATTCGAAAAAAGCAAAAACGGAAATCAGATGAATGGTTGGCCATAAGGAGTGGAAATGAGGCGTCGCGGAACTGCGAAAACCCTGTCGAGATTGCTGTTGCAAAATGGATTTTAACAACTGGGATCCTTATGGATGGCGCGGCCAGAGCTCCCGGTCACGATCCCTCGCATGCATATTGCCAAATCATGCTAATCAACTTCGCTTTAGAGGAAAACAAAACCCTAAATGAAGGCTGTACAATTAAGTCCTTTCATAATGTTTAAACCTTCGGGCCTTAATTTACTTTAACATCAAGATCTTCCCACGTACGCATCATTCAAATGGACAAACACAATAACGTCTTTACTTTCCTCGCACTGCACTGGCAAAGGCGGCAATTCCTACCCGTGAGCATCATCCCGAAGCAGGCGCAAACCATATAAATCCATATCAATCGGTAAAAATAAGAGTTCTTCCCAAGGTAAGGTATTTTTAAAGGAGAATTTTTCATTTCATACGTCGGAAAATGTACAATTTTCCACGTGAAATATGGCTAATCGTTTGGCGCTTTGCCTCTTCGGTGGAAATCATATGCAAAAACGGATCGTTTTTCGAGAATCTTTCTTTTAAATTGTCCCATTTGTTTCCGACCTGTCGACGTATTGTTTCATTGCAAAGATATAGCATATTTTACACGTTAAGGGGGAAAAAAAAAAAAAACCGTTGTAAATCTCCGTGGTTCGGATATCCGGACATTTAAGAGCATTACAGGAATTGGCCGAGAGAAATAAAATCAGAAACATTACAGGGAAAAAAAACATTCTGAATTTTAAATTTTGTCGAAGATCAAAAGCAATACGTGAAAACAAGATTTATGCAAAAATTCGGGACTCTCAAAATGCTCAATTAAATTTAGTTCTTATGATATGCGACATTGATCGGCTGCGAAGGATGACAGAGGATAAAAAGTAAGAATATAAGCTAATTTAAAATGAAACTATCTCTAAAAGAAAAAAAAAATTAAATGAATCTCTTGTAGTGTATCATAACTCGAGGCATTCAAAACAATGCAACAATTTGTTTATACCATAAGAAAAAATTTCCCATTTTTAATAGCTGAAAATCCGTAACCGAATGAATGTTCCGTGGATGCTGAATAATCATTTAACCGCGACGTATGGAAAAAAAGAACAATGCAAAGGGAGATTTCAGAATAAATTAGCTTTGGTGATCCATTCGTACATAAGGAACAGGCGAAATACATTTTTGAAAGAAATAATATGCAAGTTTACACAGAGTGATGAGAGGATTAGAATATGCGAACACGATACAAATGGATCATGATGCATCATCCGTCGCCGGTTGCTTGATCGAAATGGAGAAAATGGGAAATCCGGACCTGGAATGGAGAAAAATTTAGGTTTTACGCGTCTACCTCAGCCTGAGAATTGTCGTCACTCGGCACGGCGTGGCACTTGATCTTGTGCTTTTAGATCATTTACTCTGCATGAGAGAATATTTAGTAAATGAAGAATTCTGTTACCGGCCGCAACACCGAAATTTAATGCGGGTAAAGTTGAGAGGGTGGCTTCATGGATAATTTATATGCGAAAAAAGAAATGGATTCGTTGTATCAAAGCAAAAGCGGAAAATATGACTTTATTACAATATAAATAAGAGAAAAATGTGCATTTAACTTGGCGAAAACGTTCGAGCTGTTGCAGTTCACTTCCGTGATGGGATCTTTCTAACTTTTTATTTAAATTGAGAAAAGAAACAATAATGAACTGGACCGAAAGCGTCACATAAATGCCAGATTTGCGCATAATAAGGACCAAAGGAGCACATCCGATTGTCAGATTTGCGATAAAAATTTTTTACTAACTCAAAAATAATATATAATATTTTAAGACTTTAATCTTTTTTTTACATATCTGACATTAGGATTGACTCTAGCAGTTCAAATCATCAAAATAGTCTTAAACTAATTTTATTTTTGACGTAAGATACCATAAAAATTGGATGTGATGCCAAAAAGTAATCAACTGTCGCGCACACTTGTTTCCTTCATTTCACCACGATATAAAAATGAATTGAGGAGTACAGGAAAAATTAATATTACCTAAGTAATCGAATCCCGGTGGTAAGTTGTCAAAGTTTAAGTTACGAGAAAGTAAAAATAACACAATAACTCCGAAACTGGAGACAAACTGAACATCAATATCGGTGAATATTTATGGATAAAAACGTTTTCACAAAAACATGCCAACCTTTTTGGAAAACAGGACAAAAATCGCTGAGCAATGTCATTCCGACGTCGTGAACATCGCTTCTCACTACTTCCTGGACGAGAACAACCCGCGAACGCGAGAATCCCGCAGGAAAGCAAGCCCCGACTGGAATGGAAACGCGAGTGACTATCAGGCAAACACCAGCTCCAGGAGAAGCACGCGGGCGAGGGCTTCCGAAGGCATGCGCCGGTGTCTTCCCGCATTAGGGATGTTTCCCCGCTTCCGATTATCCCAACGTCGTAGCCCAATTTTCGGATTTTCCCCGTGCTAAGTCCGAGCTGCCGTTGGGATCAAATTTTAAATTTTTAAGATTTTTCACTTCCACGGCTTGCTTTTTTTTTTCCGTCGTCGCAACCCCTTCCTCAGCGTTGCAACAAATGCTTAGCAAGATATATCATTTCCCGCAAGAAAACGTCCCTCATTTTCAACTCGTGCTGCAGGGGCAGGCAATTTGCCCTTTCATAACAGCCGGCCGCGCAACGAGCGGCACTGATTACGTCCCCAGTTCTTCCGTCGATGAGCAAGGTTGGGTCCCACGTGAGAATCCGACAGTGATAAAAATAAAAAATCGACTGCCGCTACGCTGACGTGGGAAATTCAGATGAACTGGCAGCGATGATGGCTCGACGAAATCAGACTGGAAAAACAAATCTTCCAGTGGTATTCAATGATTTAAATTTTTTTTTTTTTTATGTAAAATAAACGAATGTAATTTCCAGAGTATTTTACCTGAATTTTAAATTTTAAATAAAAATAATTTTCAGTTTGAGTCAAGAAAAATGGAAAATGCGCCGGAGGTTTTGAATGAAGATTAATGTCCTGTGGGAGATAATAAACATCTTCATACTGATGTGTAGCTGCTGCAAGACCGTTCATGGAGTGCTTGTTCGAGAAAGTAACGACGTCGCCGGCAACCGAGTTTCCTCGCAGGCAAGAAGAGGATTCTTTTTCTTCGGGGTGTAAATCTAGAAGTAAACCACGCCGAGAATGGCAAATCCAGAAGTAATACAAGGTGCGGTCATAAAACACAGGATACATATTATTTTACTCCAGGGAGATAGTCCGGCAGCTTCCCTTTTATTCTCCTGTCGCTGGAGGCAGTCCTGCATGTTACATAATTAAATAACACCCGAATCTCGGTCGTATTTCTTGACCAAAAATGTTCCTCCAGCTCGTCGATCAAATCAATTTAGTACTTTCTTTCCACTGGTATAAATATTACGCTAATGTAAGGGTGAAACGATGCTGTAGTAAGAGGCTCTTTTAAAAGTGTGGAACGCGAAAACTTGTCCATCTTTAAGATGCGAATTTCTTGTTGGAGAACATGTTATTAAACTAAAATCATCTAATACGAGGGAGTATTTCCATCGTGCAACCCTATGTCGTATCATTTCCCGAAACTTCAGACGTTGCCCGTTTCTTTCCCCGCCTTATGAAACACCCAAAAATACCATTGGGGTGAGATACCCTTGAAAATCCACTGTTATTTATTTGCGAGTTACTGTCGCTGAACGGGATTTTCTTTTATTTTCAGACACTTAATTATTAGGTTAATTCAAAGGTAAATCTGAGAGCTAAAAGTCAATAACTACACGTTAAATGTCGGCTCCAGAAACGCCGGTTAAATTAAATTACTCTGGAGGAAATAATATGCTTTTCCTTTGACAATGCCGCCACTTTCCCATGGGATAAAGTTCCCTCTGACTATTTATGCCCGCTGGAACAAAAGAGCAGAGACAGTATCCCTGCACTTACTCCTTCTATGAAGACGTTCAAGGCGATCGCGATCGAAAAAGTTTTCGTGTTACATTGAACAAATTTATTTATTAATTAATTCAGCAAAGCGTCGGGCATGGATACTCATTACGGGTCATAAAATATATCGCGGCTGTTTCATACCGAAATAAGTACAATTCGCAAAGTTTAGCTATTTTGCTATTTGCAAATCAGAAAAGTATAAAAAAAAACCGTAAGATTACGTATATTAAAACATCGGTACACTAAATTCGGGAAATGTTAAATTTTGTCATGTTTTGTAGATGTAGAAACTTGTTTTGTTATTATATTATTACTATAACGTCTTGGAGTGAGAAAATAAGAAAAATTTTCTTCATCTTCCTTAAATACAAACCTTCCTTGGTAAATAATATAAATTTATGTAAATCGATCGTTTCATTCATTTATCGTTAATTTTAAAAAACATTTGCAACTATCTTCCATTTGCGATCTTTTTCTTTGCCTTACTTATCCAACGCAGGGTTATGACTTTTATAATGTTGATGAAGAATACGGTAGCGACGAATATTCAAATTCATATAAAAATCTCAAAACTTCTATTTGTTTTAAGAAAAATTAAATAGGTTATCCAAGTGAATTATATTACGTATGTTCAATGTATATACCTTGACTCACCGACTCATTACAAACTATTTTGCGTTATAAATGAATTATCATGTGAACGATAAATTACGTAAATAAATATCAAATATATAAATATCTCGTGCAATCCTCACAAAAAATTTTTTATCGGAATTAGACTCTAAATCACTATATAAATCACTGTATAACTTTTTCATCATCAAATAAATAAATATTTAAAACGATTTGATTTTTTGCCCGGAAAACTAAATCCTTTACAAATGATATTAAACGAAACAATTCCGGACATAAAAAATGATGAACGGTTGTTGGATGTATGTCCATTAAATGTTTATGTTCCACCAAAAAATAAGAATTAATAACTGCTTTTACACACTCGATTCAAGGGATAAGCCAACACGTATTTCAAATTAGTTCTCCACACAAAAATTTTCACCTCCATTTCATGCTGGGATAGAGACCGGGAATTAATTGATATATAAGCAACAAAAAAATTATAACTCACTTTCTTAATTGTATTAGAAACTGATTTTTACAGCTCTCGTTCCAGGGATAAAAATTTTTTTAATTCAAATGATTCGGTCTTTGATGTTCGTCAGATGAAAAATGAACAGAACCGGGAAAATTTAAATGGGTGCATCCGTCTTATCCATTTTTAGACGGAGTTTGTAAAAAAAGATTGTAACCATTTATTTATTTAAGCACTCACGACAAAAAAAAATTACACATAAAAGGATTGCAAGAATTTAAAAGAGACAAATGATGAAAATAATCGCTTAAACCTGTTGCAACAAATAATGCACCCAAAATTTGCCGCAATGAACATAGTGCATTCGAAAATAATAAACCAGCATGCGATAGTAAATATTTATATTATTCCTTGTCATCCTTGCTGATACAAAATGACAAAAACGGTCTCGATAGAGAACAAACAAATTAAACATTTAAAAAATAAAATGTTAATGATTATATTAAGTTATATAAAATAAGTTATATTAAGTTATATGAGAGTAATGTAATATTAATTAACGTGATGAGATAACGAATCTTTTAAATGATACAGATAAGTAAATTATATTTTAAAAATCAGATACTAAAATTTGATCCATAATGTCGGATCGAATTCTCAAATTGTAAAATTATAATTTATAAATTGTGGAAAATTTATTATTTGAAATATAAGGCGTCAAAAAAATTTTTTCTTATAATTTATTCATGATCCCTAAAAATTCATAATTTCAACAGGTCCACTGATGATCTCTTCAAATTTTTAACGATTTATATTTATATATGCAAGTTGCAGTACAGACAATCTGTAATTCAAATGTAAATTTGAATTTGCATTCCAAATATAAGAAAATTTAAAACTGTATACATATAAAATCTTTAACTTATTTTATATAAAGTTGTAATTTTTTTCATAATGTAAATGATAGGTAAAAAATGATAAATACTTTGTACGTCTATTCCATTCTTTTTTAAATTTTTTCTTTTACGTATTACTTTGAAAAAATTTTAAAATGGAAAATTGTTATTGTAGCAAAAAAGAAGTAAATTTGAATTATAATTTATTTTTTATAAAGATATTTTAATTTACAGTTATTAACTATTATGTATACCGTGTATTTTGTATATATATATATGTAATACGTATGTGTATACCTTTGTTAACCTGATATTTTGAGATGCGTTAAATAAGTTATACATGTCACTTATATTTTAAAAAATATATTAATCAAGTTATTTTAAAAAAAAGTTAGGTTTTCATCTTCAGAAATAAAAATTTAATAGTTTGCAGAATAAGAACGGAAATAAATTTCTGTTGAACTTATTATCATATCTTTTACATTTTTAACCATACATCGTTTATATATTAAAGAATTTAATACAGAATTTTTACGCTGAATTTTAATATGAAGTTATAAACTTTTTCTTTAAGTTGAGGCAGAAATTGGCAGGAAGAAAAAATTTTTCAATAAAAACTTTCTACTCAGACATCTTCAATATGTGAATTTTGTCCTTTTTGTTCCATATTCTTCTTGTGTACGATAAAAGAACAGAAGAATAAAAGCAAAAGCAATCAATTAAACGATTCAAAATAAAAATCAATCTTAAATGGAATACTGTTCGATTTACCAACTAATTATAATTTTTTATCCCGTAATTAATATATAAATAAAATACAATTAACTTAAAAAATCATCGAGAATATGAAATTTAAGATACCAAAACATTATTAATAAGTAAAAGAAAAAGCTCTTTTGAATATTATTAAAAACTGTATTATTTAAAAAATGTAACAAAGCTCTGAATCTGATGTTTATAAAATTCCATTTAAATTGCTTTAATCACAAAAAGAATATTTGTATGGATTTTCTGTAGTATGAAACTTGAATAAATAAATTATAATAGCAGAATATAAAGTCGAAATGTGGAAAAATTCACGTACATTTTCATAAATATAAACTTCTTACAATAATATAAAAATTTTTTTTCATGATAATTTGCATCTTTTTGTTTGCAATTTTAAATTATAGATTCAACACTTTTTGCCTATCTAAATGCCAAATATTTATAGCGTTTCTAATCAAATTTGGAATCATTTAATTCAAACGGGAAATCCTCTAAAAGTTCATATTAACCATCATAAGATTTAATGTTTATTTTTCATAAGAACATTAGAAAAAAGGTAAATATCATTAATTTAATCAAACTGCCGGAACAGATTTTCATTCGTTTTCTATTACATTCATCAAATAACTTTTTCTTTGTTTTTGCTGAAGTTTATGTATTTCTACTGGTAAGATCTTCACCACGGTAAAATGTAGAATCATTTGTAAACAAAATAAAAAAGAAACAAATAAATAATATAATAATGTTAATTACACATATAATAATAACCTAATTCATTTAATAATTAATATTAATGAATATTGTAGTTTATATAGTTATAACCGAATAATGCTATATATGAAAAATATTAATGGTTTATTGTTACAAACGTAATAAACAAATAAACATTTTAGAGTAACGTGTTACTCTTAGATTCTAAACACCTCTTTAATTTTGATTTCAAAAATTTCAAATAGTATTATATTGTTTAAGAGGACTTTAAAATGTAGCGATCTTGATGTAAATGTGTTGATATCAAATGTAATGATAAAAAGGCACATCGAAATACTTTAAACTGACCTTCCATTTGAAGTGAATCTTCCGCGAATAGATGTTAAAAATGTTGCATATGTCGGTATGTATATATTTATTTGCCTGTTTCTATGTAAATTATGATCAATCGGGAATGTGGAAAAATACCTAAAAATTTTCCAAAGCCGACTTTTAATTATAAAGATTTCAATAGCGCAAAGGCAGCATACCTGGATTCGACCATCTTTTATGTATTAAGACAATATTATAAGACTGATGGACTGAAATTACTTTAATGAAGGGGCGTGGCAGGACCTTTGTTTCTCTCACACTGTAATTTAAGATTTCCATTTTAAACTTGGCGAAGCTTCTAAATGAAGAAATTTTGCGGGTTTTCCTTTTTCAATTATATAATTCAACTGTACAATTGCGATCTATGATCCGACTTTGGTCATCTTTGATCGCTCGCTTTCAATTAAATAAAATGTACATTTCATTTTCTGAAACTCATTCATTTGCATTAGATTTATAAACATTTACATACATGTTTGTGTAGCTGGCATATACATCAAGGTATAATCAAAAATGTATAAATCGGTACAAAACATCTGAACTATAAAATATTTTTGGGTAAATAATCTTTATATATATATAAGTGGGTCCAATTCTGCAAAATGTCGTCTAAAATTTTAACGAAACTGTCGGTTATAATGGTAAAACTAAAATTTTTACCATATTCAGTCGATTACTTTACGATTTGAAATTCTGAACTGTAAGTGAATCTTCAATATGCATTTTTTGACAAATAATAAGAAAGTGGACTATTTTCTTACTTAATGTAAATTTGAATTTCAAATTGTGATTTAAGTTGATCCTTGATAAATTAATTATTGTCATTTCACCCTTGAACAACGAACACGGAATTTTAAGAGCCTTTGTAATGGATTCAAGATAAAGTCTTCAAAATTAAATTTTCTTTTTAGGTTTTAAGCATTTCGTTCATCGTTCTAGTGTAATAGTATTTTATACTCTTAGTATCAAATGCATCCCTTGAAATAATAGCTTTAACTCTCAATTCCCTAAAAGAAATATTAAAAATTAATCGTCGTCACTCTAGAGGCTTCGGAAAAATTTATTTTCTCCGTTTTGATTTACTGTTACAATAAAAATTAGCTTTAGAATGAAGATTTGAGTAAAATGAAAATGCATTTTAAGTGCCAAAATTAAATTTAAGCTGAATTATTTTTGCCATCGGAAGAGGAGATAATCAGCAATCAAATTGACTGCAGGAATTTATTAAAATCATCAAATTAATGATCCGAAATTTGTAAGCACAATATATTCATTCACTGTACAACTATCGTACTTAGTAACATAAATTTTGTCGAAATTGGTACCATTATTAGAGGTCAAGTTTGTTTATAATGGCGTTTGATTTCCCTCTTAGATATTTACCAAAAATCTAATTTAATCTAATATAAGATGCAGATTATCAAATATTTTACTCAGAAATTTGCGATTCTTTTATTGCATGTCGTGCCTCGTTTTTCAAGACGATGCCACTATCTGTTTAGGCTTTTCGCCTAGATTGGACCGTCTTACCCAATTTCTGAATTAGGTAAAACCATTTTTGAAAACATCTTTTGCCCTTTTCCGTAGATTTTCAACATTTGACCGAATCTGGTCTTCCTGTCAATCTCAGTTTTCAAAGATAAATCTAAACATCATCTTCTTACTGATTATATTCATGCTTCCTCACTCTAGGAATTCCTCAAACTTTGTTCCTCGAACATTGCTCCATCACAATAACCCATTTTGATGCAATAAACAAAACTCTCGAATTGCAGAAGCGCAATGCTATTTGCGTAAGGAATTCCCAAGAAAAGTGTCAGCGTAAAGCACCAAATAGCAATTATATTTTATTTGAGCAACAACACCTACGAAGCTTACACAAATGAATGATTAAAGCGAGTAATGCCAAAATGTTAGCAGCATTGGATAATTTGAAAAGACTAAAGTTTTTTAGAATGAAGCAAAGACACACGATTTAAGGCATGCTAAGAGTAATTTAATAATGTCCAGATTCCATCTTACGGAATATTGGATCCATGAAAGTTTCATGTAATGTAAGTCAGTAATTAAAGAAACCTTATTTTGGCAAATATACCAAAATTAAACGGAAATCTAGGAATACATCCTTCTGATGTCCTCAGCATTTTCAAAAATGAAATATCAGAACTGGATTCAGTGACATTGCAAAAAATACCTACCGATCGTGCCACTGTAAAATATGTTTTTTTTTATACCTTCATATTCTCCCCATTGATTTACCAATTAGAACTTTGCTCAGAAGATCACCTTCATGCAAATGTTTATCTGCAACAAAAATATTAAGGGATACGACGTGAAAAGCCAAAAATCTAATCGGTTTATTGGTGCTTTAATCATTACGGATTGACAAGTTTCAATACTACTTCATTTTACATTTTCAGACAAAAAAATAATGATAAAAAGGAAAACTCTTTGACTCCGAAGAACACGAAATCAGTTATTTCCTGTACCGGCATTTAATTATAATTGTATTTTTTTTTCTTGGTACATTTTCCATACGCAATTATCCGCATTCAGTTATAAATTAATTGAACTAAACTCGATGCAAGGTACAACTGTGACCTGAATACTAAATTAATGCGGAATACACAAATGGAATAGCACCGTTCACTTATGAGGAAAAATTGTATACAAATTAGGATATATATGTATATATATATACAATATATATACAAATTGTAAAATTAGGATATATATATATACAATGAATAAGTAGCAAGTATGTTGAATTAATAACTTATGAATTGTAACTACATAATTCACAAAGCAGTTTAATCTTTTCATGTTAATTTTTTTTAAAAATTATTCTCGTTCAGTTTTTTGAATAATTGATACGTAATTGGAAAAAGGGTTTTTGACGAAATGAGAATTTTTATTTTGTCTATTTTCTATTTCTCTTGTTCTTTGTCGGTTTGAATAATTCGGCGTTTAACAGAAGATGAATTTTCATTAACAGAGATGACAGCGGTAAAATGCCCAAATTTGCCGCTAAGCCCGTAAGCAGACCTTTAAAATTGTAACTACAGTCAAGTCAATGGTCGTTTCGTCTTGGAGCAAGCGAACAAAAAAGGCCGAGGTAACACAAATTGAGCTCCCGTACAGGTACGGGCGTGAGGGCCCGAATTTCCGATGCCCATTTCTCCCGGAATGTCTAAATCAGATAGGAAAAACCCAGATGACTGAGCCGGGATGACATTTTAATAATTCTGGCACATGTGAGGTTAATAAACCGCATTCCAGAATATAAAAAAATACACGGACGACACAGGTTCGTTTGGAAACAGGTTTCCCGGTAACTGCTCCCACCTTGACGGTGGCGGGGTTGTCCTAATGACGCTGCAAACCCAGTTTGGAATGTTCGGGAGCAAGGTATCCGCGGCAGTGCTGATTCACCATCCTTTAGCAGGGGCCCCGTCGTGCGATCAAACATTTTCCTTGGCTCGGCGACCAGCGGAAGAGGCGGGCGGGAACAAATGAGATCTTCGCCTCGAGCACGTAGCTCATTTTGAGATTAACCGACGTTATCCGAAGCCAATGTTTTTTTGTACAAGTGAATCATCGCTCAGGAAAAAGTGGAGAAGTGTAGAGTTGTCGGGGGAAATTGCAACGAATGTTGTTAACGGAAAACCGCGATGGTCTGACAGATGAAAGCCTCATCCTCTCCTATATAAGCCTTATCTATTACAAGCTGCCTGCAGTTCGATTTGTGCACCATTTAAACGATTAAAAAGCAGAGTTGATTTGTTTATTAATATAATGATTAGTTGTGCTGTACTTTGCATTTTTCTTTTGGGTAAGTCTAAACGAAATTTGTATACTTGATTAGGCAAATAATACTTTAGTCAAACGGGACCCGCCTGGCATTATAATATTTTACACGCATGCATGAGAAGTATATATTTTCGATTATCCTACTGTGAATATTTATATACTGATTCCTGTTGTAAATTCAGACTCCTGGCATGTAAGATTCTGATCGGAGAAAAGGCAATTAAGATATCAAATGGATTTTCTAAGATTGAGACTCAAATATGTATATGAGAATGTTTTTTTAATTTTTATAAATATTTAAGAGTAAGATAGAAAATATAACTATACGTTTTTCTTTGATGTTTACTCAAAGGACATGCCACTGCTTAAACTGCCTATATGAACTACGCGGAGAATGCTGGGATTTACAAATACAAGTTTTGAACTTTAAGCATTTCACTTTCTGAAAGCGACAAAATTATTTTTTTAAAATTTTTTTAGATTGTAGGAAAATTGAAAATCAGCAAAAAGTTCGATGAGGAACGTAACATGTGATCCTTGTAATGAATCCGAATCCCTTAATCGGATTGGTTTCAATTTTATTATAAAAATATATTGATAACCACAAAAAATTAGTACAGACCATAAATTATTTAACTCGAAAAATAAGATTTAATTTTATTTTTTAATTTTTTTCAAACTGTTTTATTCGTCCCTCAACAAAATTTTTGTAGCTTTTCATGTATTTACGTGATACATATTCACTGAAAATGATGTACGTGAAAGATACAGTCATATGATAGCACTCCATTAGGTTTCCAAAAGCTATTAAATTAAACACCAAAGATAATATGTTTCCGTAGGTCAACATTAATTAATTGTTATTCATCAGCAGCGTCTTCGAGAAAAACATGCTGCTTGTAACGAGACAATCAGACTTAACATTTTGCGATAAGAAAATTTTTCATTCATTTTGTTTTTTACAATGATAGGGGTAACGAGCACGTCGTCATCCTCCGCCAGATTCCGGCGTCAGATGCTGCCTCGTTTTCCTCAGGAGCCCGTGTGGGAAGCGCCAAAACACTCCTTCAATGGAAATCAAGATTTAGACATTGTTTTCAGTTTTCCGAGCGAAGAACTTCAGAATGGAGGCAACCCAAATAATCTCAACGGCTTTAACCAGAATGGATTCAGGCCCAACCGAAGGACTACAAATCAACCAGGAAAAATTCCAAATGTGACACCACCTACTGTCACAGACAATACCAGTTCGACTCCAAGAACATTCCATTTAGTACCAGAAGGCTGCAATTGTCCATCAACTCCACAGTTCAACCCTGTTTGCGGTACCGACGGCAATACCTACAAAAATGCTGGGCTTCTCAATTGTTTCAGACGTTGTGGTGTAGGTAGGCAACAGTTTGTTATCTTCAGCTAAGAAGTGGCACTCTATTTAAAATAATGTAACTTATGTCGGTTTTACTGCGATTCGAACGAAGAACCAGGTAAAATCAAGAAATGAAGCCAAAAACAATGATTTGGAGAGTGGTAAAAAAGAGAGGCACCGACATATACCGAGAAATAAAAAACTTATGAAAAGTTTTGTACATTACTGAATCCAAATTTTACGATTTTACATGAAATAGAATAATAATTAAAGTTAATTTTTATTATTTTTAGACGTTACACAAAGACGGATGGGTAGTTGTTAGACTTCCCAGAATCAATTCAAAATGGAATTAGCTAGTATCTAAAACAAAACATTGGAAGAAATGAGCTTCTTGATCGGTCATAAAAATTGGTACTACTACATACCTGTTCTTCACACATTATCCGACTTAATATTCACAAATTGGATTTTTTCTTGTGGCGCTGAAATGAAAAGCAAAGAGTAAAAGTAGTCAATCACCTTATTATGTTTAAAAAAAACTAATGCGATTGGATCGAATTTAAATGAATTATTTAAAAAATTGAATAAAAATGAAATTCACATTTTGTCAAGTTGATGGAATTAATTAAAATATCTTATTCAAATTCTGAATGAAAAATGAATTTTCAATAAAATTCTTTGTTTCATATTAATATTTTAATGTCCATAAATAAACTTGAAATTTATGATAGTTTCAAATTTCTCACGAAATTTATTATAGTTCAATATCTACAATGAACACATAGTATTTGGTACTATTACATTTATGTTAACCTTTGGGATATGGATTATATTTTAAGAATCACGAATTTATATCAGAACTCGAAAGTGATTAATTTTAGTCAAAACAATATGTGTTGTTTTGATATTTTTAATTAAATTATTTAATGAAAAATATAAATAATATCATTTAATCCTTTTTCGGAAACGATTTCAAAATAAATCTTTATAAAATATTAATCAATGAAATAATTTAAAGATTTTAAAATCGAACTGAACTGTTATAATTTGAGAATTGATCTATTATCTACTAGACGTCAAAATTTGCCTACCAATAATAAATAAAGTACTTTAATTTACTGTTAACTCAATATTTGCATATTTACTATTTTTCATATTTTCTCATATTATTCAACAAATTTCTTAAATATCATAAAAATGAATTTTAAATTATGTTCATACTAATTTATTGAAATTAACATATAAATGTAAACTATACGATATATATTTTATAATTATGTAATATAAAATGTGTAGCAATAATAATTATTGCTGTTACATGTAATGATTAATTAAAACAGCGCTTTTGAAGTCGTTATGAATCATAAATTTATAATTTAAGAAACACTGGTTAAATAATTATTCATATTTTAATTTCAAATATAAAAACTTTATTTTTTTAAAAAGAAGGGAAATTAACCACAGGAAAATCCTGTATCATTAACTTGAGGAAATAGATATCGAAAATTTTTTTTTAAGTCTATGAAATTGAGATTTCATATATGCGTAAATAAAATGAATGCTAAATTGATATTTTTATTGCTCTCCGACATGCATATATCACAATGAAAAATAAGTCATATTAAGCAATTATAAAATATATAAATAAATCATATTAAGCAATTTGAAGGTTGTCTTCACAATCAAAGCTATGAGCCATTGATTTATGTTATGTGGAAACAAATCAATGAGAAATTTTTCATTTACATAAATCGTTGTCGTGCCACTAAAAGTTCTAAGAGTTAAAACATTGGAAATCGAACATGATTAATTAATTACTTTTATGAAAATAATAAAATATCTTGTTAATTTAGACTGAATCATTTACTCTTATAATAATACAGTTTGAATATATATTATGAAAAAATACAGGATTCCCAAAGAAATGATTCAGCTAATCCTATTTTAATAAAAGCATCAAGTGGTTTGCTTATAACGTTGAAGGAGATTTGTTTACATTTAAACTATGAAAAAATTAATAGTCTAAAAGGATTAGTACCCAGAAACCTCAATATAATAACACTGAGTTAAGACTCATGAAAATGGTTCACAACTTTTACGCAGAACACGTAGAAAATTGATTCATGATTTTATTGTTCAAAAAAAATTTTCTAGAAACTGCGCTAATATTTTGTAGAAATGTACTCCATTAAGAAAAAAAATTAAAATGTCAGTTTAGCTAAGAATTTCTTTTGATGCATATTCAAGATCGTTAAAAAAAGGTAAAAGAATACGAGTTGCGACACAGTTCAGATATGAAGATGCAGCAATATTTAGCAAACATCAGACAGAATTTAATTTTAGAAAAATCCAAATCTGTTTTATCATTGTTTTTAAGACTATTATTGAAGAATAATTTTAAATTTAATGAATATAAATTTTTTCGATAAATTAAGATTTAAAAATAATGCTCCATTCAAATATTCCATTTAATAAACTGAATTGTTATATTTTAGTATTTAAAACTTATATTTTGATTTTAAAATAACTAATAACGCTTTCAATCTCATGAACAGAACATTT
This sequence comes from Ricinus marginatus, assembly GCA_028565995.1. Taxonomy (NCBI): domain Eukaryota; kingdom Metazoa; phylum Arthropoda; class Insecta; order Psocodea; family Ricinidae; genus Ricinus; species Ricinus marginatus. The sequence goes on along the minus strand of JAOWBB010001452.1, from coordinate 5,909 downwards.
TGCATTATTTAATTTTTTAAAAATAAAATCTAAATCTAATAGATTTATATTTATTATAGAATAAAACTCAAATCTAAGATCATTTAAGTTACCACTGACTTCAGAAAAATTCATATAACTCTTATTATGTACAATTTTCTAGAAAAAGTTCAGACGCTTTTTCTTGGGCTGAACGTCTGTTTTCATTTTTCTCACTTATTACGGTTCTTCAATTGTAACATGATACTGATTTTCTGTTGGTAGACTCTGGAAAATTTTCTGTTAACAGTACTTTGTGTCAGGTATTCAAACTTATCTTTACATTATTTTTCCTTATTAAAATTATTTTATAAAAAGTCAAAAGTTCAAAATGTTTCCCAAAGTATTAAATATCGGTTAATATGTATCCACCATGGAATAATTTATATTATCATTTTCGATAGAATTACATACTTTTGGCATACATTTTAAGCAATCTTTTATCTTTAATTCTTATGCAGATTTTTCTACTTAATCCACAGTAGGAAGAGGCTAAAGAATGTTTATCAAAGGCTATATATAGCAGCAGCCCCCAATCACTTACATGATGCTCATGATGGAAGTGGAAAATTTTTTTTTCCTGTAAAACAGTACTGCCGATAACTAATCCATCAAGTAACATTAATTGTAGAGAAGATTTTACCTAATGGAAAAATGTAATTAAGAATTTTACTATTTAAAATTGTTAAAAAAATGTACAATTTTTGGCGAATCATAATTACCTGATTTGTTAAATAAATTTTTTTTACGAAACAATATTTATTCTTACCAAATAAACTATGATAAACATTACGATCAGCTAAAACACCGATGCAAGCAGAAATTCAAATACTCTGACTTGATCTGTCAGCGAATGAACATATTATTAAAATTTTGATAGATGTAAATGATTGATAAAAATTAGTCCCTGAGGCCATTAAAAATAAAAATAAGTGTATTTTTCGCATTCTCTATATTACCACTAAGTAACGTCTTCATATTTTCGTATTTGTTTTTAAATTACAACAAATAATTTTACAATTTATCCTGCTTACAATCATAAATACTGAAAAAGATCATCCATGTCTCCAACGTTCTATCATTGTCCAATAGCAAAGCAGCTTTTGGTTTTAATTATAGAAAAAAAAAAAAGAGATTCATTGTTTCATAATGATGGAATTTAGTCCCACATAAACCACTTCATTAGCATACCTAAAAAATTCAAACAAAGTCATTAATCTTTAGAATTTTCCAAGTAAAATTGATGAAATAGGAATGATCATAGAAAGAAATGTTTATGTTTACCGAAAATAATATAGTATCTTCATCAAATTTGAAGAACTTAATCAAACTGTTTGATTTTGTTTGATCATTATTTATTGATAAAAAAAATTAATTTACTGTTGATTTTAAATACATCATATTTTGGATAGAATAAATTTCTTCACAATAATACCCAGCTAATAGAATCAAAGGTAAAATAAGTTTAATGTAGAAAGAATATCACCTGATAAATAATTTTGAAAATTTCTTATCTCAATTACACAATACAATTTAAGTTCTCCCACATTCTGCTCTTAAGATTTTCAGCCTAAGGTGTTGTACTCCTTTCCATATGATCATGCTGAGACAAAAGATATAAAAAAATATGAGACCATGATGAGAAGCATATTTTTAGAGCTCACTTGAAGATAGAAATGGTTCCAGGATTTCTTATCGTAAAAACTTATCTGGGAAGTTTCGTCAAAAAATTGAAATGAAAACAGAGATAGATAGATAAGGAGTTTCAGAAATGATAAAAAATAACTTTTATAAAAAATTTTCATTATCTTGCAATTTAACAATAAAAATTGATTTAAAAGAAAGCTCCATTAGTATGTTAGAATCATTTTCCATTTTAAACTTATAGAATGAAAAAAATGAAATGTCCTGAATAAGTTAAAACTGAATATTATTATTTGAGAATGATCATTTAATATTTTCAGTAATTAAAATGTTAGGTAAAAAAATAATACCTGAAGTACTCCAAATATGATTCAGTTTGAAAAGCAAGTAATTTTTTTTAAAAACTATAACAGAATTTTTTTGAGAAATTATATAACTATAAAACAAAAAAATGTCGCAGCATTTAAGAAAATCTTTTTAAAAATCTCTAATTGACTATTTAAATTGAACAATGTTCTTGTTATTAATCAATTTTAAATAAACTTCTGAAATAATCAAATATTTAACTTTTACAAAAATCAAATTAATTTGAAGACATTGTTTTTTTTAAATAACATCAGCTTTTTCCAATTTTTTTTGAATCTTGCAGTTATAAAAATTTACTTCTCTTTTTATTGGATTTCCCTTATTATTAGTGATTATACTATTTAAAAATTAAAATGTTCGCAGTTTTAAGGATTTATCAACTGTTATATCCGCAGAAAGAAAATTTAGTTTGCCTTTTATTATTATTATTATTATTATTATTATTATTATTATTATTATTATACCATTATTTTTGGTCTCCGGATATTTTTATCTGGTTTATAGTCGAGTTAGTACTAATAAGAGAAGTTGATCTGTCCGTTTTGTGTTGCTCTGGCTTAGGAATTTTCTAATTACGTGGAAGGTCCTCAATATGACTGCTTTCTGTACTTACATGTATATATGCATGGATAGCATAAGTGTTTTCTGCGCATGGTGAAGTGAGGCATGACACCTATTGGGAACATTATTAAGGGTAATATCGTTACTACATTTCCTTTTTAAATTTATGATAGATGACCAGAAAGAGGAATTACTCTGCTTTCTGTATTTCTTTACTTTCTATGTTGTTTTCATTAGGTATGGAGACATCCACCAAGTACTTAGTTTTCTGCTTCTTGTGCACAAGGACGATATAAATCGTGCTTTATGAATTACTGGTATGTGTCAGTAGAATTTGGTCTCAGTATTTTCAAGGATGGTCTGGGAATAAAAACTATTAGTATCGGAGTCCTTCAATTATGAAATTGTATTTGAGGACGAGTTCTTGAGATATACTATCATTGTTATTGTTGTTGTAGTTTAAATGTGTTATATCATAAGCTCGTTAATGTTCAATTCGTTGAAAAATAATATGATAAATACTTTATTATGTAAAATTTTAACGTACACATAATAAAAACTATCTTGTGTACTCATGCCTAAATAGATAGACCAACAGAAAACCTGCATCCGGCTCAAAATTAAGTTAATTGAAAAGGCAATCTTTATTTCTCCAGAAATTAATATTGACTTTAGAAGATAGGGTAGAGGAAGAAAGTAAACTTTCCCAAATCTGCAAAAAAATCAAAATTAGCTTCTTTAATTATTTTAAAAAATCATATTTCGTAATAAAAATTAAAATTCAACAATCATTTAATATTCCAAGAAAATCCACCTCAATTGAACCCTCTATACCAAATGTAGACAATGCGAGAATTGGAAAAATTTTTTCTATTTTATGTAAAGTCCATTTAAAAAATAAGAGATGATACATATTCATAACTTTAAACCCAGGAAAAACTTTGCATAACATATCTGTTGTAGTTCGGAACGTAACAGTTTTAATCTCCTTATTCCTTTCCAAATGGACTTGTATAAATATTGTTGTTTGTATAAATAAAAAAGTAGTAATTAATAAAAACCTCAATAGAGTGATTTTAGAGCAAAATAATTCCAGTTCATTCTGACGATCTTATATTAACTAAAGGTTTGTTTTGACTTGAAAAATTATTTTTCTGAAACCATAAACAATAAATACCATGAGAACGTACCTTTATAGTTGAACAATTTTTCGATCCTTCATGACATCAAAAATTCATTTAGATCTTAATACTTTAAATTATGTCACATCGACTATGAAAGACTATCAATTCAATAATTAGAACATATTTTCAATAAATATTAACTTTATCAATATTTTAATTTCCCTTAGGGAAAACTTCAATTTCTTTAATCCAAATAGGATGGTTTTTGCCTGATAATATTATTCTGAATTTAAAAAAATTAGAGAAATATTATTATTATTATTATTATTAATTATTAATTATTATAACTTATTCATCTTGACCCATATTCAAAGACTTAACTACCTTAGATAAAATTCCAATTTCTTTCTTCATTTCTTCCATAAAAAAACGGACTCGAAATCATGTAGCAATAAAATGGAACTTCAATTAATAAAATTTTTTTCTTTAAAATGAAGCTGCAAGGAATGTAAGCAGATACGCAAGTAAATCAGAACACTTTCTGATATTTTTCAAATTTTCCAATCTCCGGAATGTTCTCCAAATAAAAATTATCCTAAAATAAAAAATTTCAACACTTCCATTAATTTCTGTTAACAATTACTGTAAAGAACTATATATATATATACACACACACACATATATATATACATATATATATATTTAAGAATTGCCTAAATTTCTTTGGGAATTCGAAATTTACTTACGTCTGCATATCTTCATTATAAATATCACTTATATGTAGAGGCAGAAGTTGTTGTCAATTAATAAACAAGGGAAGACCCCTAAGATAATGACAATATGAAGCTAAAGCCATATTATGCTAAAGTTGATTATTTTAGCAAAATAATGCACTGATAGTATATGAACTTTGAATCTTTAAAACTTTTTTGATGTCGGGATTGAATAACGAATCAAACGAAAACGATATGTTTAAAAATTTTAATTTAAACTTGGCATAAAATGAAGTATCCTCTCATTAACGACGCCTTTTATTGAAGCTGAGATATATTATATACTTTTTACATATTCATCAAGTTTTAAGGAATAATTTAAAATAAAGATGTAAATAAAAAAAATTTGTAGTAAACGTATAAAGAATGTGAAAACATTAACGATGAAGACTCATAAGTTACTTCAGTAATAAATTTGTCTAAAAAAAGTTTATTCGAATGAAATATAATTACATTCAAGCAGACTAAATTATTTTCAATTTCTATAATAATTTAGTAGGAAACATTAGTAAATTACTCTTTCTAATATGCTTCAAATTTTGACACAAAAACTGAAGAATTTTAAAACTGTAACTTAATAGGAGGAAAAGTTAATCACACATAGAAAAATTATTTTTGATTAAGATAGTTTATAAAATTTAGATTTAACAAGATGTATAGTTTCAGAAATATTTATAAAAATTGAAGTTTTAAGATAAGTAAAGGATTTTTTTTGCTAAATAACCAGCTGATTGGTGTAAAAAGGAACTTGTGATGTGTTAACATAAATATTTAATTAAATAGAAATCAATTGAACAGCGCCTTTTAATTGAGCCATTATAAGTGAAATAAACCATTTAATGAATATATTGTAGCATGAATAAAAAAAATTGAAAAGAACTGAGTAGAAAAATTAATTATACAATGTCCTAGCCCAAAAATTCATGTTTACTATAAAAATCAGAGAGAAGATTCAATTTTTTTCCATATTATTAAATTTAATCTTGCTAAATTTATGCAATCAACTCAGCCGAAGGTAAAGGAAAAAAGTTAAATCTTAAAGGTCTCTGCAAATAATACTTAAAACCATTATAAAGTAAAAATTATGAAGTTAATACACTCAAACCGCGAAGTGTGGAGTGCATATTATATTTCCATTTTTGATCAATACCAAATGTACCAAGCATACTGTTTTTCCCCGAATAAAGAATATGAGCATCTATATACTCGATAATATCACATGCAAGGCTTCCACATTCATATATCTCGATAAATCGAATTTCTCACATTGTAAAGTGTTATCATTCAGAGCAAATCAAATGTAGCCTTTTATAAAAAAAAATTTCTGGCATACTTTTAAAAATCTATGAATATTCGGGTAAATATTAACACTTAAACTGTACACAACTAATTTAAACAAACACATAAGTTGTTTTACAGAGTT